>BMAV01017599.1:66463-84925 GCA_019973955.1 Trichonephila inaurata madagascariensis | reverse complement strand
TTTATATTATATTTATATTTTATATATTATTTATATATTATATATATATATATTATATTTATATTATATTTATTTTTTATATATATTATATTTATATTATATATATATTATATTTATATTATATTTATATTATATTTATATTATATATATATTATATTTATATTATATATATATTATATTTATATTATATATATTATATTTATATTATATATTTATAAAATTTATTTTTAAAAATATAAAGTGAATATTTTTTATTTCTTTATTTTTATTTAATTTCTATATTTTATGCAATTTTAATGATACACTTATTATTACTATACAATATTTAATTGCTTTCTTTTTTCAATAATTCTTAATATTTTTTCCTCTATTTTAATATAATTTAATGATTTTATTTTACAATTATGGCTGAAGTAACTAAAAATCTAATTGCATCCTTTGCATACTACTATTAATGTTTTTACTGGGTTATTATAATATGTAAATGCTGCACAAAATTCAACTGTAAAATTAAATCAAATTTAAGGCAATATATTTCAAAATAAGGCTATATATATATATATATTACCTTATGTGGCAATTATTTAGTTAAAGACATTTCTTAAAAGTAACTTATTTTAAATTTTCTCTTATGTGAGTAATATATTTGCTGGAAGAAGACAATTTATTTTAAAAAAATAAATAAATCATATGTTATATAATCGTAACAAGGAAATCTCTACCATTTTCCCCTATTAATCATTTAATCGCTTGAAATTTTAGTCCCAAACTGTCAGAAAAATTCTGAAGAATTCTCTCCAGCTGGAAAAATGTTATTGAGCATTGGAATTACCTAGCAAGAGAGGATCTCTGGCTTCTAGCCATTTGTCTAAATCCAGATATGTACATCAGGTGGTTTGAACAGACACTGATGATCACAACTTTTCGGGAAAATGCGGAAACTGTTATTAGAGGTAATGAAGCTTCATCCATGGCATATCCTTCCATTTGACCTTGTTTCCGGAGCCATGCGTTACGATCACCAATTGCAAAAGACGAAAAAGGGTAGGAATTTTTTAGGAAAGAAAACAAGTTTTATTTGTTGATGTAGGATTTTTCCTAAAAAAAATAGGATGTTATTTTTTTAGGATTAAATTATTGCTAAAATGTGAAAATCAGAAAAAAAGAAACGAAAATGGGAAACATCGTATTTAGAAAGAAAATAAATATTTGTTTCGCAATATTATTTTCCGTCTTAATTTACCTGCAAAAATCAATTTTTGATAACCAAAAGATACATTATAAGTTAAATAACTGTTACAAAAAGATATTCGTTGTATAAAAATTTAAGTACAAAAGTTATTAAAGTAAAAGTAATGCAAATTAAATGCAGAGCAACACCTTACTAAATAAAATTATTTTGCTTTTTTTCTGTATGGGTTTCATATATTCTACATTTGTAAAATAATAATAATAATTCAAGAAATATTTTGATTCGAGTATAGAAAATTAAAAATACCTAAATTTTATAAACTGTATGATTATAATTGTGCCAGGCTTGCAGTTTATATGCTTGTTTAATGAAACCATTTGCACTTATAATTTTTCTACTATATTACGCTTTTTCAAAATGAATGACAAGAGTAATTATATGTGTTACAAAGTGTTTAATGAAATTTTATTTTTACTTTTTAAAGTTAAAAAAAAATCAGTAACATTTTTATATTTCAATCTTATCAATTTATTCCATCTGTTTGTCATGTTTTCAACAATATTTATACATTTTCTTGAAAACTAAGGACGGTCAAAAAGTGGTTTAAATGGAAACATTCTAGTTACATATTTTTTCTCATCTTCAAAAGGAAATTTTCACAACATTATACATTTTCAATGAAACCAAGTTATTCGTTTTTTGTTTTGATTTCAGAATTTATGTCATACTTCAATCCACAGTACGATGAATTATTAAAAAAACTGATATAGTAGTTGTATTTTTTTTCTTCTTTCAAAGGATATTCATGCATCTTTCTTTTTTTGGATAATTTTTATTAAGAATTTCTAAGTAGAATGTAACATGTTGTTACTTATGTAGTAGACAGTTTTGTACAATGTAATAAAAATTATTTTTAGAGTTTTGGAACAAAATGTTGTTTACATGGAAAACAGATTATGCTACTCATATATAGCTTTATTAGAACATATTGAGACACAATTAACGTCTGGCAGATACAGCACTTGAGAGGAATGTTTAAATGAAAAGCAAATATCATAATCAGGTTTTGGACATTATGAGGACAGATACAAAGATGATTATAATAATTAGACATAAAGTTGAAACTTAAGTTCAAAGCTTATTTGAACGTGAAAAATTTGTCAGTGTTAATGAAAGCTTCCTCTATGAATTGGAAGTAATGCAGCGGTTTGAATTTTGGAAATATATTGCCCCACATAAGTATAGTACTTCTATTCTGACAAGATTATCCCAACAAAGGATTAAATGTATAACACAGTAATTAATGTATAACACAGTATTGGTGTAGGTTGAATCATCCTCATCCATTTTATGTTCTAACAGCAACAGAGAAGGTACTGTATGCAAGACATTCATCAATTTAATGTCAACATAAAAGTGTTAACAGCTACACCATCCAGAATCATATCCCAGCTTTAGGGATCAGAAAGGACTGTCCCAAGATGACATATGTGACGGTTGAACATTACAGGTAACGGTAACGGTTATACATTTACGTGGAACCTTAGAGATAGCTTTATTATCCACTCATCATAATAAATTGAACAGAGAACAATTTGTTGAAGTTACATAAAAATAAAAAGCAGTCCACATTAAATGCAGCGCAATAACGCTGGTGGAGGGGTGGGTGGAAACCACTCTCCCAGTTGATTTAGTTTCTGTTTCGCCTTCGTAGGAAAACGAAGAGAAAATGACGTCACATCTCCATGACAGCAAAGCCCGTCTTTCAACCGTCTGCCGCATCTTGATGGAACGAGGAGAGAAGGGATATATTTTTAATAACAAGGATTAAGAGAATAATATTTTTAAGTCCGTTACACGTTACCTCTAAGATAACTGCGTGCGGTTATTGAAAGGAAGTTTTAAATAACCACTTGGAAGAAAAAGTAAGAAAAGGTAGAGGAGTTTGAAATAAGATCATGAGGGGTGAAGTTGCCACACAAAACGCGATCAAAAACTTCCATGGCGCGGGGGGAGGGGAATAATTAGAGTGAGTGAAGTCTTGCAAAAGAAGACAACTAGTGTAACAATAAAGCTCATATCTTTTTAAATCATATCAAGACATTCTCATCCTTTTCAGAGCTGGGAAGTGTTGATACGAGTGATTAAGAACTGCTCTAGGTCTCTTAGAAGAGCTAGGAATAGAATTGTCGTAAGCCGGGATTTCCCTGATAGATTCATTTGAAATCTGTGGTAATCGGTTGAAGAAATTTTCTGATTGTTTTTTGATGAAATCAAGAAGCGGTGGAACATTAAGATCTTTATGCAAGACTTCGTTCCTGACAAACCAAGGTGCGTTTGCTGCTCTACGCAGTTGAATGTTTTGAAAAGTGTGCAATCTTTTCAGGTGAGTAACTGCCGCCCCTGCCCAGATGGGAGAAGCGTACAACATGATGGGGTGAAGAATGGCTTTGTATAATAGAACCTTGTGCCTTAATGCGAGCTTGCTCTTGGGAGAAATCAAGCGATTTAGAATGTTTCTCATTCCAGCCGCCTTTTGGTGGGCGGAACGGATGTGTTTAGCAAAGTTTAATTTAGTATCAAGTATTAAACCTAGGTACTTATATTCAGTAACCCAGGGGACAGGCTGATTAAAAATGCTGACATGCGGGAGGTTTCCGATGCACCGCTTTCTCGTAACATTACAGGTACAAAGTTTAACATGGATTTTTGGTATGTTGTCACAGGACCTTAAGATATGTACAAAAATATCATCTGAATTTATATAACCAAACTAATATTGGTGCATGGCAATCACATTATAGGAATACGGGTTCAAAAACCATGTAACAATGAATTATTTTCTCTAGAAAAGTGCTTTTAAGGAAATAGGAGTGACATTCTTATGAGGAGAATGTTTACGGGATACCCCTAATACATAATTCCTCGACCCCTGAAGATCACCATTACTAAGCTGTCTTGTTTTAAATGTCTAAACAACGCTTTCGTTGCTTGGTGAATCCACACTATAATGAAATTCCACCATCAGAAAGGTGAAAAAGGGCCAATCGAGTTATTAACAATTGTCAGCATAAATGAGTCATGTTTCATGTTCAGGGCTAATGAGGTTTCGGTGAAAGTAAAGAAGTTTTGTTTTTCATGTTAAATTGTTTTACTATTATAAAGACTGACGCTTTAACCTTCCCGCTGTGCATCCCGTTATCTTCACGGGCAAACGTAGGCGTAATACACGTAGCACTATGCAGTGAGAGTGTTAAGTCATTATATTTTTAATTCTACAACTGTTTTTATCGTGAAAGAATATGATTTAGAAATATTATGGATACATCTCAAATATTTTACTTAAATTTATTTTATTTAGCCATTTTTCGAACAAGAAGTATGTAGAAATAAGAATCTAATTATCCACTTTAAGTAATATGTTAGTTTACATATATTATAGTAACTATTAACTTATCCCAGTTGCACGAATTATACAACTTTTCATACTCATTCTTCAAACTGTCCAACATCGTGTATTACGTTGTTCTGTTTCACCTGAAAGAAAAAATAAAGGAAGCAAAATAAAGGAAGCAAAGAAAAGAAAAAAAATAAACTGCATTAGGAGAGTTAAAAATCACAAATTTAAATTCGTGCTCACTTTGGAAAAATGCTAACATCAATCTTTCTGTCTATAGAACCATCTTTTGTCGAAATGATAGCAGCTTATTCATTGTATAAAGGCTTATTATAAACCCTGGGACGATCTTTAGGGCTTGTATAAAAACACACAGACTATACTCTTGTTCTTAGTTATATTTTGAATTTCATACATTCTCTATTTTTCTGCATATGGATTTTTATTCATAATTGGCTGTAAAATTTGCTATACATCGTTAAGAAAAAAACTGGATACTCTAAAGCAACTAAGTTATTGTTTTAATTTTATAATATAAACGGTATCCTCTAATTTATATTCCTTTTTTTTTAATATCATTAATTATTATCTGAAGCCCAGTGGCTGAGTTGTTAGTGCATCGCGCTTCTACACCACATGTCCAAGGTTCAAACCCCGGAGTAGGCAAGGTTGATTCAGCCTTTCATCTCTTCATAGGTTCGATAAAATTAGTACCAAGCTTGCTTGGGAACTTAACACTGGAGGTTTTCACGTCAAACTGACCGCCTAACCGGGACATCTGCTCATGCACCTCAGGGCCCAAGGTGGCGTATACTGAGTTGGCATAGTAGGCATTGTCCCTCGTGGGATGTCGTGCCACTGTTTTAAGTTAATTATAATCTTGAAAAAATACATATGCATATTGTGTAAGATCATTTTCCCGCTTTGATAATTATCAACTTTGTGTTGTTATAACAATCAATGCAAAAATGCAAATTTTTTTTTTCAAATATTACTTGATATAACAACTTTGAATAACGTTATGTTTCTTTTCATATGTATGAAAAATTAAATTCATTTTCCTTTATAGTTCAAATAAAATAAAACTAAACGTTAAAACATGCAGCTGATGATAATACATGTCTTGTATAATTACCCGATTTTAAAGAAACAATATTAATCATAGGGGTGAAAAATAACACCAGATAATACAGTTGAAATTTTTAATTTGATAAGGAATTTCTCGAACTATTATGATCTTGAAAGGAAAGTGTGGCAATAAAATGTAATTTAAAATAAAATTATCTCCTCTTCTTTTGTTTGGTGTGAAATATTTTCATCCCGAATTAAAAATTAACGTTCTTCACTACACTTAATTCTTTAATACAGATAATTAAAATATACTAACTATATATATATATATATATATATATATATATATATATATATATATATTAATACTTCTATAAAATATTTCAAACATATTAACGTGTATGTTTTCCTTCTAAATGCATTCGTAAATTTGTCTATTATCCTTTCATAGTTAAAAGTTTTTCATTCGTTATTTTGTAGGGCTAATTGTAATATTCCTTTATTCTGCACCATATATTTTCTTTCTTCTTGTGAGACTGCATTCTTTCCCAAAAGTTGGTTCTTAATGTATGCTAAACGTGGAGGATAACTACATTTACTAATTTAAATTATAATTGCGTTCCTAAAGGTGGCCGGGCGGAAAGATTGATGCAGTGAATTGTACTTCTTAAGGAGTGCAAAATTCACCACTCATCGTTGTAGCTGGCATGTATTTAAGCTCTAATGCGTTGTATCTACACTTATGGTAATTTTGTGCATCATGAATAAATGCACACGCTTTCACTGGAAATTCTGTTTAGTAAATTTTTCTCTTTAATCCAGGCTGAAATTTACTTTTGTCATCATTTACTGATTGTAGTTCATAGATTAATTATTTATGAAAACTTACGGTTTATAGTTATTTTATCTTATGAAATATATATTTTCTGATGAACTCTGTATGTATTTAAGTAAGTTAAAATTGGACCGAGCTTCTAAGGTCAGCTGAAAAGTGTGCCAGAGAAGAAAATAATGTTAGAGTGTTGAAAAATTCCCTTCTCTAACAACAAAAACACAAAAAAAATCCCCATTGCACTTCCTTTTTTTCTTCCTCTTAACGTTCAAATTGTTTTGTCTGTTTAAATATAATATTATCGTTTTTTAATCTTTACTAGACCCTTCTTTAATATTTCAACCAAATAAATTGCGTCTTAACTTGTGAGATAAATAACATATGAGTTCATATTAACTGCTTTCTCAGCAGCATATGTTGTCAAAACTCAATCCTGCAAATAGATTTAATTGTTCTTAGATGAGGATAATGCAATTGTCAATGTTTTCACAAAACGTGGTATATTATCAGTTATTGTTTAAGAATAATGAAAATATAGCATAGAGACATAACTACCCTTCTGAAGATAAGACTGTTCCCCCAAAGTAAGTCTTTATCTAAATGTTATTTTTAATCGTTTAGTTTTAGTTGTATTCTATATATAGGTATAACAAAGTACCACATGGTTTTGTTCTTATCGGTAAAATGATTTGATACTGCATTCGGATATTATTTTGAATGTATATCATATGAAACATAGATAATTTTGAAAGTAAGATTTCTCTCGATGATTCCTACATCTACATAATTCCATCTTACTCAGAAATTTCGCACGGATGGCAAACTTAGCATGTCAAAAGCTTCTATGCAAGGAAATAAATGAAGTATGTCGTAAAGAGCCTTTGTTTTTCGAAATTAACTGTTGATGGTACTGTAGAAAATGATTTTCAACTATTTCTTACATTATTAAAAGTTAAAGGAAAAAGCCCATCGTTAGGACAAGACATCGTAAATTGGCTATATAAGTAATTAAAATCATCTATGCACTTTATGATTTATCTTTTCAATTGACTCCTTGAAAAAAAAAGGCATTTTTATTTTGTACGATCTTAATATATCTGACGTTTTTTTCTCCCTGTGCAGATACATATTTAAAGAAGATAGTTTATGTAGATAATCTCCAAACAGTAGATGATCTATATAAAAATTGGTATTATTTAAGGGATAAAAGAAGACATACCCATCATCTTAAAAAATTCTTTTGAATTTGAGAAATCAAGTTTATTTTTTCTTTGAAATATAAGACATTCTGAACGTATTTGATTAACTTAAATCTAATTTTTTTTTACGTTATGTTAGATTTTTCCATCATTTGAATATAATAAATATTTGTAAAATTTATCATTTTTATATGAAGAATATGGAAGCATAGTGGTCAAGTTGTAGCTTGTTGCGCTTCCATGCTGCACATTCGTGGATCAATCCCCGGGGTAGGCAAAGTCGAATCAGCTTTCTAAAACTTCAGCGAGTCCATTAAATGAGCACCAAGCTTACTTGGGAACTAAACACAGGGGTTTCGCTTCAGACTGACCGCCTGACCGGAACATTTGCTCATGTCCCTTAGCGCCCAATGTCCCTAAAACTGATATGGGTACAGTTGGACTTGGCCCAACATGGTACTGATTGTAGTTCATATGGAATTTACGAATCGTCAGTACCATAAAACTTATAGGGAACTAGTGTTATTCACATCATGATTTGCTAAAATTCAGAGAGAGATTTTATGTTGAGATTAAATTAAATGCATTTTTATTCTCTGCTTCATATAGAAACTGATGAATGATGTTCCATTATTCGATAAACAATAAAGTCCCCTTTTCAAATATGATTGATTTAGTACATCGCAAACTTTGCTTATAATTGTGAGCAGTTTTATATGGAAATGCAGTTTCATAAAATGAAAATGTCTGCATGTATATCTCATGTAATTAAATTGAAAAGCCATTGTGATCAATTAAATACTGTAAACACACACACACACACACACACTATATCTTTTTATTTAAATAAAATCATTCAAAATTTCTTCCCTTTATGTAGATCCCAGAATCATTTTCACATGAATTAATAGAAAACACAACTTTCAATATTATGATAGTATACATCAATTTGATTCCAGTAATAAAGCAGTGTAAATGTGCTTTAAATATATTTGCTTCGCTTTACAGTAATTAAAAGGACTTCTATTTTAACGATACGCGCGGGCATTCACTTTTCTGTAAAATTATTTAAATAATATTTAGCTTTGTATTCTTCCTGGATCAAACCAAAAAGAAAGCATATATATATATATATATATATATTATATATAAATAAGATATAAATATATATATTAAATAAGATATATATATATATATATGTGTGTGTGTGTTTTCTTTTAAATTGTGTTTCCCCTTAGAACCTCATATATATAATATTAATATATAATTTGAAATTATTTTCACTTTAATTCATGCATGGCAAAACTTCCCATTAAAAATTGTATCTTAAATTATGTATAAAAAAAGTTGCTTCCGAAATTCAGCATGTAATGTTTGGAAATGAGCATTATTATTGGCTATATTGCGGTATGAAAATTTAAATGTTCCAAAATTGAAATTCCTATGTCAAAAGCTTCACGTGGAGTATTATTGATTGCTTTTCTATCCTTTTATCGTAAATTGATTTGTAAATAGACAAATAAGTAATAATGTTCTCATTTGAAGAACAAAGTAACAGTTTTAAATTAAAAATACCAATTAATTTCTATCTTTGCGTGAATATTATTACATAATGACTTCCAGAGTTCTCATTTAAATAAAAAAAAAATCCAACTTTTTGTTTTCTTGCAAACTCAGTATAAACTACTTATTTTAATACGATAAAGATTATTATAACTACATTACCATTGTGTCAAGAAAAAAAGCCAGATTGGAATAAACTTTAATTCATGAGTATACAGTAATATTACAATATGTAGTTATGTGTTTTTCTTCATCTTCAAATTACACAACTATGTTATTAAGTATTAATAGATGTTTAACTAATTTCTCAGGCTGTATCCTCACAATTTTTTTGATATAAAAACTACAATTATTATAAAATTGTACGATTTATTTAAACAAAATACTTTTAATTCAAAATTTTCCTCTGTTGAATTATGTTTTTTTGTAAAAATAAAGAGAACACAGTATATTTAGCTATAAACATATCGGTTGATTTTACATAATTTATAATCAGACTAAAAAAACATTCAGATTAATTTTATGAAATGCATTTCATAAATATAAGAAAAAAAATATCTTTCTAAAAACTTTTTTAACAAAACTGAATGTGGAAAGGCACTTTTCAAAAACCACTTAGATATAACGATTAATTTAAATATTTTTCTTTCCAAAAATTGTTTTAATGTCTGAAGAAAATAAGGTAATTTGGGCGTGCAGGAGTCACAATTGATATGAAATTTATTAAAGAGTTATTTCAATATAATATTAAAGTGATTTTTTTGCTGTATATTCCTTTATGTACCGCATTTTGATTTACCGAATTTTTTTTCATGTAATTTTTTTTTTGAATCACTGCATTGAAAAATAAGGGATATACATAAATAAAATACTCAAAGCTGGGAAATTTAATTACCGTAAAATCCGGCGTATAACGCGCACCTATACTTTCAAGCTGCATTTTTTAATTTTAAAATATATTCGCCGTATAATGCGCAGCCCCTTTTTTAAGAGAAACCTGATATATACGCGAGGAATGCTCGTATGTTATGAAGTCATTTATTCGTGTTACTTACCCAAGCTTTTGAGAAAAAAGCATACTTCTAGAATTATACCGCTTCTCTCTCTCTCTTCAAATTCATAAAGATTGTCATTTTTTAAATGAACAATATTTCGATATGTATAGAAGTCTAATTTTTTTTTTATGCCTAACTCTTTTTTTTATTTTTAAAGATAACATTTTTATATCCAGTGCACAACGCGCACCTCTAATTTCGATCTAATTTTTCGTGTTAAAAGTGCGCGTTGTACGCCGGATTTTACGGTAGTTAGAATTAATTAATTAATTAAAGATATTCAACTGTATAGTTAATTATACACACTATTCACCTAAAATAAATAGTCAAATCGTTTTCTAAGGTCTTCTTTAACATACAAATATAAGACACTTACCTTTTGACATTAACTATTTTTTCGGAACAAAAATGACAATTTTTGAAATACGCTGAAAACGCCGTCAGCTGTATACGCAGTTTCTGCTATAAAACTATTCGCCTTCCCCGCTAAAATACTTATCATAGAACCCATGCTGCCATATAACTTGGAAGAGGGAATTTCAAAAAATATTTCTGCTATGTATCGTTAGAGTATTTGTAAAAATAGTTATTCTATGTAATTTTAAATTAAGTGGTACTTATAAGCACCGTCGGTATATAAAGGGATATACAAAAGATTTTCTTCTTTTCAAAAAATAAATTCAATTACTCAAAGATTTTTTTTTGAATTTGCTATTACTAATATTTTTTTTATATATTTTAATAGCCTCATATGTTACCAAAGGACAAATAATTATTAAGTTAAAATTCACAACCTTACATTAGTGTTTGTAAAACACTAACTCTTTATACACACCAAGGAACGCACGTACTACTGAATTATTAATTTTAATTTAATAATAATTTTCTTACAATTCCAACTATACTTTTTACCAAGTTGGAAATCGATAAGCAGATGATTTATTAAAACATAACAAAAAAACTAAGTCGTCAATGAACATTAATTAATTTCTCTTGAAAGAAATTAATTATATTTATTAATAAGTTATCATATGTTGCGTAATCTCTACATTTTGTTGAATTATTCTAAGAATTAAATTTATTTTGCTATGGAAAACAATGCATTTTAGCAAAGTTTTTTGAAATAGCCAGATTATGTAATTCGATATCTTGCAGAATAAATTACATTGAGCAATATATTGATTTTACATTATAAGAATATAAAAAAATATTTTATTTTTCAATGTCAAATCACATGATTTATATTTCACAAATTGATTTATGAGTTAAATTCTTCTTATATTTTTCTTCATGAATTAAATGCATTTGAAATATATTATACCAAAAAGTTATTTTATAAAGAATGTGTATTGAGATTATAATTCATAAGAGATATTGAACTTAATTATATTTTTTATTCTTTCTTTCAAACATTGGACATGACATAAAATTTTAGTATTTGAACTAAATCAAAGAAAAATGATATTCTTTTTATCTATAATGCTATAATGCTCTTTAAATGACGTTTCCCTCTTAAATGTTTTAATTTAAACATAACGTTCATTCAAATCATTGTTTTATAATCATTATTTCCCAGAAAGTTTATTTATGGATAGAAACAATGAGCTCAAAATTCAGTTGCAATAGTTACAAATATCATATCATAGATTATTTTCAATGTCCAACCCGCGGACAGGGGGCCCGTGAGATTCCTTGCAACTTTACCAAATCCGTCTATTTTGTACAATATATTTTGCTTAATTTTTTTTTCGTAAAAAAAATCCCCAAACTGTTATTATTATATCAAGTTGCTTTTATCACTGAGAATCTCTTTTTTTTCTAAATTTAAATTTATCAAACATAAATCGTGCTCAAACTTGACCCACTAAAATCTGCAACATCAATTATGATACGCAAATACTACGCATTGAGATCGACTTGCAAAAACTAAGTGAGAGAGTTGAGAAACAGATATCTCACTAATTAAATAAATTAAACAAAAAATATTTGATCATTGCATTATTATTCTTATACTATCTATGTTTGTATGCATGAAAAACAATGAAAAAATAATAATATATCAGTTTGTTTTAAATTTTCACTCCAACAAATGATTGTAATGAATCCAAACCTATTATAAAGATATATATTTTTATATGCAGCCCGCGGGATAGTAAAGTTTTTTCGAAGGGGCCCGCGTGGTCATTTGGGATGGCCACCCCTGATTTAGACAAATAGAAACAGAATAAAGGAGCTTAAATAAGAATTTATCATCAATATTCTTAGCCACAGTCGGTAGACGAAAAACACAAATAGAAATTTACAATAAAATTAGGAATATAAAATATAAATATGTCCCATAGAATATACTGGCAAAATAAGAACAGCTTCGAGAATTTATATTTGTACAAATTGTAAACTTTTATTCCCTTTAAATAAGATGAATATCAGAATGTCCTGTCATTCACAATAAATTTAGTTTTTATTTGAAAACGTTAGGTATTGTGATTAATGTATAAAATAAAGTAACACTACAAATAAATTTTGTTACAGTGATTTTTAACTTCATGCAGCTTTTACAGTGAAAATATTGTTATTTTAAACTTATAAAATCACAACAATTAACTGAGCTTAGCCATTCTGAAGAAAAACTTTATAGATAAATTTCTCAAAGGCTAATTAGAAAAGAGATTACTTAATATATATATATATATATGTTTTTATTTAATCTCTTTAGTTTGTTTGTTACTATATTACATAGTTTGTATTACTATTTAAGAGGTACTTTTCGTCTTAAAATTTCTTACTAGTCACGCAATTGGAGTAGGTAGGTGAAAATAAACCTCTTTTATTTTTTCTCCTAGCTAGATATTTATCGTCAGGATATTGTTAAGAAAATTATTTGGTTTTATGAGTAATGTAATGTACTTTAAGTTTTACAATGTAATATTTCTCTTTCCTGTTAATTGTTCTGCTATCATTTCACACACACAAACCTGCTTTACTACTTCTTACGTAGAATACACAAAATACATAAACTCTTTCAAAATGTATTTAATTAGTGTTAAATGTTGGTTTATTTGATCCTTTCACACATATATTGTGTTATGAAGGAGAAAAGCGACTGACTTAATCATCTTGATATCTATGCAACTGTTAAACCTATAGTCTTAAAATATGGTAAGCATGATCATTTCATTAAGTCCGCTAAGAATGGATTTTGTGAAAATAGAATCCCAAGGGGGATTGCAAGTGTTCAAAAGCAGCTATAGATAAATATTTCCGTTTTTGAACATTTAGACAAACATATATCAAATTTGGCAGGTATTTTACTTTCAAAGATTAGAAAACCACTACAAAGGAGGTTTTGCAAAAATAGACCTCTAAGTGGGAGGGATTAAAACTGCGTTATAGATAAGTATTCACGTTTTTGAACTATTACACCCACAAAGTTGAAATTTATTAAGTATGTTTCTTTTATGGAGTAGAGATTTGCTAAAAGTGGGTTTTGCGAAAATCAACAATATGTTAAAGTTCCAAATTTGATGCTGTAGTTAATAGTTCCTACTCAAAATACAAGATACAGCTTTTATGCTAAATAAGAAAACAAAAAATCAAAATTGAAGAAAGAAGACTTTTTGGAGGGTCAATAACATTTTTACAAAATTAGAAATAAATTCCAAAAGTCAAATAAAGCGTTTATAGTCACAGAAGTTAAAGTATGTTTGAATTCTTTAAGTAATGTTATGATTGAAAAAAATCGTTATATACTCGATTACATGGGCACATACGTAAGAGCTTTCGAAAATATTTCAGACATAAATATTTAACAGACAAACTTGTTATATTTTGAGCATATTTTTATAAAAGGGACTAATTATATATTTACTAATTCCTAAGAGTACAAATGCTTATGAGACTACTGCCAACCCCTTATTAACGAAACAAACTTTGCTTATAAATAAGTTTTAATCATTCAACACAAAGCCTTAAAAATTATCCCCTTTCAAATTAAATTAGGATATTTTAATGTTATATGCAAATTATTCTTAAATCGCACTCTAAAAATTAAAATACACGTCTTTCAGAATAGAGTTCCAAGCCCTTGAATCAGTTGATGAATCTTTCGCTTAGGAAAAATAAATTGTACTTTATACTATAATTCGTTAACTTAAAAAAAATATAAGTAATTAAAAAAATCTAACAAAAACAAACAAATTCTTAGGTGTCAATATTATATATATAAAAAGACAATATATATATGTGTGTGTGTGATGACCTTTTTACAAAATTTGTTGAATTATATTTAGATTATTTTTAACCCGTGCAGGAACATGATCACATATATGTGATTACACGTTTCTCTTTCCACGGCCCACGGTATCATACATGTGATTGAGAATTCCCTGCTTGTTGGCCCATGATCATGCCGGTGTGATCAGAGTTAGGAACGTTTTTATATTAATTTTTACAAGCACTAGATGGTGGTTAAAATCTGTATTTTTTCGAATAATGTTTCATAAAGCTTTGAACTTCAATATGTGTTTTCAACTCCGTTTTTTTATAATTAGATCCGAGATATTTATGAATATAAACAATTGCGCATGTATAGATTTTTTGAGAGAATCGGACATTTAAGGGTTCGTGATTTATCACTCTATGGATTTCTGTTTATATTTTGAATAAGTTGATTTCGTTTTCTAATGTTTTTTCATATCCGTACGCAAATGTATGGGATTTTTGCGAATTATTTTGGAAGTGTATACATTTTTTTATTAAAATCAAAACATTTTCTTTAAAATTCGCAATTGTTTTTTTGTTTTTTTTAAATATAGCGAAAATTTTGTGCTCCATGTTCAAATATTATCAATTGTAGTAAATTTTAAATTTTAGCGTATTTGATTGCAAATAAAACTTTCTATGAAGTTTTAGAGGAATTTAGGCTTAGCAGGGAAATTCACCTGGGCTCGTGCGTACGTATCCTCTCCGAACGTACGGGCCTGGGGAAGCGTTTCTTTCTCCTTCCGCTGGTCCTGAAGGGGTTAAATAATTCTTGAAGAATTCCATTAGAAATTCTTTCATTTTACAGATATTTTAAAATAGCATTCGCGTCATCGATTGAATTTAATAGTGCTTGAGTATTTTTAATTTTGAAAAAGCAGCTGAAACTATATCATGAAAACATTGAGGATAAATTGATATTCCGACCTAATTTTAAAGTAAATCTGAGCTATGTACATGTTTGTTTCACGAATTACGTATTTAAGAAACATATTTAAACTTTAAAATTTGGTCTTAATTTCCTAGCTCTGTATGGAACACAGTGAACACAGCAGATTTAAATCTCGGCTCGGAATGTGAATAGGTCATGAATAATTGATGACAGAGCATCGCAACAATTTAGGCTCCACAAGTATTTCAAATGAGTTGAGGAATTTGCTTTTATCTCAGTAAATATAATTTTATAGTCAAAACAAACTAAAATAAAAGTCCTTCCTTTTCATATCACTTAACAATTAATCTTTAAATTAAGGGTTCCTGGTTCTTTTGAATAATTATAAATTCCGAAAGTGCAACTCAACTTTTAAATTTCACTTCTGAAATAGTATCTGTATTAGAAATGGTACACTAATGTTTTGGATCAAATAATTATTTACAAGTGATAGATATCAAAGATCAATGTGTTACAAACCGTAAAAAGTGAACTCTTTCCGAGAAAGAGTGAGAGAGTTCTTTATTATTTTTAGTTAAATAGAAAATCTAAAACTAAAACTTCATCAGTTATACATCCATAATATTCTAATATTTTAAACATTTCAGCTAAAATAATAAATTAAATAATTTAGTGGGGTTTTTTTTATAAAAAAAATATTAAGATGGTTTGAAATTTTTGATAATAAAACGAATCGTGTAACTCAGAGACTATAATTTAAATGAGATACCTTATATTTAAAACATATATAATATTTAAGAATCGGAAGATTTTTTTTTTTGTAATTAATCCCACATAAATTTTATTTATCAAGTACATATTCAGAAAATATAGCCAAACACATAAAAATATGTGTTTATACACTACAAAATTATTACTATATTTTTCAAAAAATGCAAGTATTCTGTTATTTTTTTCTTCTAAAAAAATTCTTCTAAAATGTAAAAGTTTTTCTTTTCACTGAAAATAAGGATACAATAATTTTATGACCGAATGTTTTTATCATTATTATCACAAGGAAAACTTTATTCTAAACATTAAATGCTTGCGGTATTTCTCCTAATGTGTGAGAACGATCTGAAACATGAATTTTATTTTAATTAAGATAATTCATTCACTTTTTGTGCCAAATAAAAAGCCGCAGTCGCTAATCATGTTGAAAGGATCCCTCATGGCACTTTCAGAAGAACTTTGTGTGTGTTTGAATCTTCTGTTCTATATATAGATATTTCAGAATTTAATTCATTTTTTATCCATTGGTCTTTACTTTTATCTTGAGACCTAAAATAGTAATACATATAATGCAGTGTTATATAAGACGTAGTAAGAATTTTAAAACTTACTGTTATGCATCTGCTAGTAGCAAAACATTAATTGCAAGGATAACTTTTAATTTTTAATTTAATTATATGCAACAAAAAAGGTCCAAGTAAATTCAAAAATTATGTTATAATTTCGTAATGATTTCCAATTATATGTTGACTGTAAGTAATGTTGCTTAGCTTGATTTTAAATGTATTGTTTTTTGTAGTATGCTTTCCAATTATTGTAGATACTACTTTTGATGAATGTCTTTCTGGTCAAGTTCACAGAATAATACTATTTTATTCAATTTATCTACAGGAGCTTTTGTTTTCTGTTACGTTGTGAACAAAAACAACAAGCATTATTAAATATACAATATTTAATGTTGAATTATTTTTTGAATATAATTCTTTTATCGAGCGGTATGTTTTCGAAGTAAAACAGTCAAAATTTCTGAAGAAGGCTACGCTGAAGATAAAAACCAGTAGTTCTATTGTAATTAGCTACTCTCTCATCCAACACAATTTAATAGCAGAGTTATGTCATATAAACAATGTTACATTTATTTAATACTTACATACATGAATATATATATATATATATACAACAGTGAAAAATAAAAACGTACAATATTAAAATGTGTAAGCATTTAATGAAACATATTATGTGTAGTTTCTATATGATCCAAAATATTGTAACTACCTTAAAATAAGTCAGTCTTTTTTTAATTAGGCATATCTCAATCGAACAAAAAGCTTTCGGAGTTGCAAATGTCGAATCGTTTCTTGTTATTTAAAATGAAAAAACACAGATTAAAAATGGACTACGATTCCCTATTTGATCTCCCTTCCCGATCCTGTGTAATCGACACACTTCTTTAAACACCCGAAGAATGTTACATTTTCTAGGTTTCTAAACTTTCAAATGTATATTTAAAATCCTATTTAAATTACAGCTGAACCTGTTTTTGTGCGGTAGATAGGTTTCGCATACAAAAGTCGGAGTTATAAAGTACGCCAATTATTTACGAAATTTATGTAAGAGTACTTCTATAACAAAATAAATAATTAAAAATATTACACATGGAAACATTTTAAAAACATATAGTTTCTCATTATATATACGGATAAGTCTTTAAAATGCACATAGATAATCCCTCGCTAATTATCGTAATCCAAAGTCCTGTAATGAATAAGTTCGAAATTGCTTTCTTCACTTGAAGGTGAATTTCATTTGATTTATTTTTTGGCAACATAAAGTAAGAGATAAGTTTTTGTGACGAAGGACGGATGGTCAGTTGCTTGGAAATGTCACGATAACCAGCTATACATGATTGAAGCCCTTTTTGGAATTTTATTCTCCTTTCTTAACTGGTATCTATTTTAGGAAAATGCTTTTCTAATTTGTTGGAAAGCTGGATCCCTGTATATTTTTATCCGCATTTAAAGAATCTGGCTTCTTGTCCTTCTTCATATCTTATCAAATTATTGATAATGTCACTGTGATTGAAAGTTTCGTCTTCAATCAAGCGCGGGCTGCTGGAGCGTTGAGAGAAAGCAACTGAATGCGCATTGTCGGGAGACTATTTATAACATATGAACAGAACGTGTCTGGAAGTGCCTACATTTCAGTGGTGTAACGTACACCCGTCATCACG
>BMAV01017599.1:52287-66363 GCA_019973955.1 Trichonephila inaurata madagascariensis | reverse complement strand
AGCCATTGAAATTCATACACCTCATTAAAAAAGATCGTACATAAAATGTCGCAAAAAAATAATATCGCATAAAAAAAACCGGGCAAATACAGGTTCTACTGTACTTTCATAACACAAATAAAATTATTGTTTTCATGTAATATAAATAAAACAAATAATTGCATTCAAAATATGTGTACCCTTAAAATTGCTATTTTTTATTTAATTAAACTATATAAGCTGAATATTTGATTAGAAGCAACGATGCCTAAATTTTAGTTTACTGTGCAATTCTCAAACATATGCAATAATTTATATCATAAGCCGTAAGCTCTGATGAACCACTATACATTTCTGAGTCGAACACTACAAAGTGACATTAAGTAGTATTTCGTGACAAAGCAAAACCATTTGCTTATTCCAAAATGTCGTATGGAGCGTAATCGATGGTATTGGAGAAATGATATTAATCCATAAATGTCAAGACAGAAACTCGCTATTACCAGTTAAGACTTCTGATTCTTCCCAGAACAGGTAATATCCAGAATTCTTCTCCTCCCCTCACTCATACATTCTGATGATTTGTGATTTAGAACCCTGGATTCAGAGGAATTCACCAGGTAAGATTAGCACTGACTGCAAGGATCCAGGAATATTAATTCAGTATATACTAGGAATAATTTTGCGGAAAAGTGATGTTTTTCTAAAACTGAAATTTCAAAACCTTCTGAATGCAACATAAGAAAATAATTATTTGAATGTTCAGTTCATTTTCTTTAATACTCTTGTAAAACAAATTAAATTCAATACTAATTCAAAAAAGTCATACCTTAATACTTTGAATAAGGTTCATTAAATTTTGAACGCTCAAAAGTAAAATCAATGAAAGCGCTAACTAGAAATATAATTCTTTCAGTAATTAGTTGATGTACAAATAATTAATTTTCCTGAAGTTTTTTTTAAAGTTAAAAAGGAAGAATAAAGTTTTTCTTTTTTTCGTATGAATATAAAATATTTCACCATTGTTCGCTATGTGAATATATATGTATATTTATGATTTATATTTATATACATATACCGTAAAATCCGACATATAAAGCGCACCCACGTATAATGCGCACTTATCTCTTCAAATTGCAAATTATATATTTTTTAGGTGTATTCACCATATAGCACACATCCCATGTACGTTGAACCCTGAAATGTACGTGCACAACGCACTTATTTTTTGAGGCATTATTTCAAGCTTCAGAATACTTCCGGAATTACCACCCAATTAATTGGTAAGAAATACCATTTCTTTTAAATAAACAGTGTTAAAGCAATTCAAAATGTAAAATATTAAAGTATTTAATGGTATTTAACTTATTAGAAACCTATCTGTAAAACAATTGAAATGTTATCGTGATCTAAGAAATACTTGTTTTTTTTTTTTTTTGGTAAAAATGAAAGGTATGCATGTGTTGTTAATAAGTCCAAAAAAAACTTATTGTAAAGATTTAGTTTGTATTAGTTTCAGTATGAACTATTTTACTTTCTTCTTATTTTTAATCTTTCTTCTTATTTTATTACCAGTTTAGTCCAAAGACTTTGTTTGTTTCTACGTTTGTTGTGTCTCGTAAACTCCAATTTCTTTCTTCTTTGACATTATAGTTTTTAGAACTTTTGCACTTTTATTTTATTATACTATATATATATATATATATATGTGTGTGTGTGTATGTGTGTGTATGTGTGTGCATGTGTGTGTGTATGTGTGTGTGTATGCATGTATGTATATATACAAGCATAAATAAAAGGTTGCATCTGTAGTAATATTTGTAATATCACACACATTCTTTTCAAAAGAAATTCTCTATTCATTAGCAAATATAAATATTTGTCCACATTCTTTTCTGTTTTTGAAACAAGATATTTCTTTAAAATGGGAGCTTGGTCATTTGAATTCAGAAAAAGAAATAATCATATTAATTTTAAAAAAACAAGACCAAAACTAAAAATGAAAGTATAATCTCAATATTTTACCATGCATTTGGCTAACCCAACAAACTCAGAGAATGTGCAGCAAGTGTTCTCAATAATAATAACATTACCTCAAACTAGTCCCATGTGTTAAGTATTACAATTCGTCCTTGAGCAACTATGTACATCCGGTGGTCGAAGAAGATATTGATGATCCCTTCGTTTCGACCGATAAGCTGAAGCTGTTATTGGCAGTAATAAAGTACCATTTACGGCATTCTTTTTATTCGACCAAGTTTCCTGTTCCTGTTTAGCATTGGCATATTTTTTTAAAAAAATTCTGGTGTTGATCATATTCTTTAAAACAATTTTTATAGCAAACGACAAAATATAACAAATAACTATTAAACGATTTTTTTATTGTATATAAATTTTTATTTACAGAAATCTTATACTAGTTGTGCATTTAACATTTCAGAGATCTTGTGTGATAAAATACATGAGTGATAGCTTTTTTTAGGAGAAAAAATGAACAAATAACATTGTTAACAGAATTTTACTACGAGAGGTGATAAAAAAAGGGTACAAGTCGAATACAGAAATATTTATCAACAATAGAAAGGAAATACAAAAGGGAATTAAGAGGACATGATACGATTTAAGCAAAACTTTTTAATTGAAGGATATTAAAAACTTTTTTGGTCGCCTCGTATATGTGTATATACTAAGTAAAACAGATTTTGTGCTCAAAATTTCATAAAAAGTTGGCCACTTAATTTTTTAAGGAAAACACTTAAAATATGTGAAGTGATTTTAAAATGCTACTCCTACAAAAATTTACGTACACGCATGGAATTTGATTTACAAGTACGTCCAACTATGTATAACAACAGTTGCTATGGGTTTTGCAATAACACGATTGGTATTTGTACAATACTTCTTTTTATAAATCCTTATTGAAAATTCCTTAAAAAATTGCAAATTCTAACTTCAATTATTTTTTTAAAAAATAAGTATTGCTTTGATTCAAATATGCATACCAACTTTTGTTACATGTACTATTAACAAAAGGTAAAAAATCAAAGCATTAGGCACAATAGAAAAAAAGCCTTAGTATTTTAAATGAAGAGAAACTAGTTATTTTACCTTTCTGGGTTAAGTAAGTTTAAAGTTTTGATTTGCCATAGGGATGTGAATAAAATTGAATGTAAAAGCTATCATAATTCTGCGTTTCTTAAGTTTAGAGTTTTCAAATTTTGTGAGGATATAGAGAAAAGTATAAAAATAATAATTTAGGCTAGAAAAATTGGATTTGATTTTTTGACTGAGTTTTGTCAATTGAATCGTACTGTGTCCCCTTAAGAGACATACGTACCTATCAACAAAATCATCAAGTCTTTTTAAGCATTTATCAGAACACAGAGAACTAACTTATTCAACCCGTCTTGGTAGAGATTTTGTCCTTGTTCATTGAGTCAGGTCTCGGAGGATGTTTTCCCAGCACTGTCTTGGAATATCGCATCACACATCAGAAGCAATATGCTGCACCCTACAATAGCGCAGTCTGAGCTTGACGAGATTTCACTCAGAGTTATCAGTCGATCATTTAAAATCATTTCTTCAATTCATGTCGTGAAGAACTTAACCGGCTACTCAAAGCCATTTTGCGGTTTTCGACATCCTATCCGCCTGATTGAAAAGAGTGATATCATTTTGCTACATGTTGTCAACTCATTGCTTCTTCACCATAAACTTCTTGACTGTGAATGTCAGGTGGGGACACATTATTCACCTATAAAAATTGAATCACAGCTCGCACTTAAAAAAGAGACCAATTTCCTAAGCGCCTTGCCGTTTCATTCGCCCTGAACCATCTGGGTGATTTCACTACCTACCCGCAAACCAGCTGTATGAAAAGTAGTGTCATTTGTCTCCACTGTGAGAAAACAAAATTTCTACAATATGTAGTTTTCAAATGCTGCGGCTTGTTAACTTTTTTTCTGATCATCCCTCTTATTTGCATTACTACTACCCTAAATTATTATAAACTGTTTCATAGAACGTTATTAACTATTATTTAGTGTTACAAACAAAAAGTGACGGGTCTATCCACGATTTTCTTACTAACAATCCTATTGGGGAATTATTGGTCTTTTTTTTATTTTTTTTATTTTTTTATTAGAAAGCTTCCTCCGAAGAAGGAAACGTGAACATGCAAATTAAGACTACTATATATAGTCTATGCTTTCAGGTTAGAGAGAGATATATATTGGGTAAACTGCTAGTGGATCAGTGATTAATCAAATTTAATTTGTGGCGCAGATATTTAGTAATTGATAATTCTACTACTTAACCCCTTCAGGACCAGCGGAAGGAGAAAGAAGCGCTTTCTCAGGTCCATACGTTTGGAGAGGATACGCACGCATGGGACCTGTCGAATTTGCTAGCTAAGCCTATATATAATTTCCTTTAAAAATTCATATTAAGTTTTAAATGCAACCAAATACGCTAAAACTTACAATTTACTGTCATTGATAATGTTTGAACATGGAGAACAAAATTTTTGCTACATTTAAAAAAAAACAATTGCGAATTTTAAAGAAAATGTTTTCATTTTAATAAAAAAAATGCATACATTTTCAAAATAGTTGACAAAAATCCCATACATTTGAACACGGATACAGAAAATATTAGAAAACTAAGCCAACTTATTCAAAATATAAACATAAATCCATAGCGCAATAGATCACGAACCTTTAAATGTTCAATTATCTCGAAAAATAAATATGTGCAGTTGTTTATATTCATAAATATTTTGGATCTAATTTTAAAAAATGTGGAGCCGAAAGCAAATATTGAAGTTCAAAGTCTTATGAAACATTATTCGAAAAAAAAACGGGTTTAAACCGCCACATCTAGTGCTTGTAAAAATTAATATGAAAACGTTCCCAACTCTGATCACACCGGTGTGATCATGGATATATGAGGAGGGAAAGCTCAATCACATATATGATATTGTGGGCCGTGGAGGGAGAAACGCGTGATCACAAATATGTGACCATGGTCCTGAATGGGTTAAGGCAGTGCTTCTCAAACTTTGAATACTTACGACCCAACAATTAACCATAATTTTCATCGCGCCCCCCTTCGGACAAATAGCAATGTATTGAATTGAATATCTTTGACATTAAAGCTACAATACTACACAACGACTTTTTCTTAAGTGCTACTGGCGTATATAAACGTCATTCATTAACACGGACGTATATATACGTCTTTCCGAAGTACAATATTTTCTATGCACTGCTATCCATAAAATTAGTCCAAGAGGTTTTAGAATGCAATAAAAGGACCTTGACAATGTTTGAGGAGGATTTACCTATTTCAGAGGATTTCCTTATTTAATCCTTTTTCTTCCCCTTCCCCCAACACATGCATAGCCTACGTCGAAAATGGTGGCATTGGGAAACGAATTGAATAACGTTGAATCAGCAGTTAAAGGATTAATTATAAACAGTAAAAACTATCCAGATTTATCAAGATTTTAAATTAATTATAAAATACATTGTGAAGTATGCTGATACTTCATTATATCAGTACAGATATATCAGTACTGATACAATGAAGTGTACTGATGAAGTGTGATCTGTACTGATATATGTATTATATCAGTACAGATATTAATTTTTTTTTTTTATTATGTCAGAATGTATTTTGTTTATTTACTTTCAGTAAATTAATAATTTTTTTAAAAAAATAATCTTTTGTTTTTTGATTTTTCAATATGCTCGCGCCCCCCTTGGGGAGTTATCACCCCCCTTAGGGGGGCACGCCCCACAGTTTGAGAAACACTGGGTTAAGGTGATGATCTTTCACTTGAGATTGAATCTAAATTATGTAGCTAAGAAGGCTGAGTTACTGAAGCGACGTAAGTATCCTATATAATAAATGTATTCTCATATCTCTTGTACTCCGTTAAGGTATCCGACTACGTTCGGAACAGTGATTTTACAAAATCGTATAAATCGATAATATTTATGATATATGGTGTCACTTTAGACTAGAAAATGTATATAAAATTGATTTAAGGATAATATTACAATAAAAAATTATTTAAGTGCAATATTTTGACAAAAAATGAACATAGAATGACCCATATTCAAAATATTCTCCTTTTGAGAAAAGTACTTCTATTATAATAATACTTTGTCTGTATACAGCTCAGACCTATGTACAGATGCTCAACTAGAGTTTTTGAAATATATAACTTAGAAATAAGTTTATCCATGTTTTACGACAACAGAGGGGAGAAATGTTAAGGAAGAAACGCCGATAATTATTCCAATGGGTTGTTACTCTGAAAATAATGTGACTGTTATAAAACTCATAGTTGAGCCTCTGTACAGAGGTCTGAGCTATATACAGGCAAAATATTATCATAATAGATGCATTTTTCACAAAAGGGGAACATTTTGAAAAAAAGGTTATTCTAAGTTAATTTTTTGCCGAAATATTGTGTTTAAATGTTTTTTTTTTGTCAAAATGTCCTTAAAAGAATTGTATACATGTATTCTCTAATGTAAGTGACACTAAATATCATGAAAATTATCCATTTATACACTTTTTTAAAATCATGTTCCGAACGTAGTCGAATACCTTAATTGTCTTCATATTTATTAATTGGGTGCATCTCTAAACTTTGGTTGATAGAACTTGTATTGTGCTTTGTGCTGTAAATAAATTAAGTGATTTTGAATATTACTTGTTTTTTTTCCCTTTCTCCCACATTTTTACTCGCAGGCAAGATTTTTATAACACAGATCGCAAAAAAGTACTGAAGATATTATGAATTATTTAAGTGACGCAGAGATATATTTTATATTCATGCATCTTCAATCCTTATGGTTCATCAAAAAAGAATGTTTTCAAAATAATGCCCTCTATACCTGATTTGTGTTGCTTTTAAGAATACATTAATTGATACCTTATTATTATTTCGCACTGATGAATCATGTATGCATCATGGAATAAAGAAAATTATTTTTATTAAAAATTAATACGCTTACTGCATACTGGACCTTGGAATACTTTGGGGATTTCCCCAATCAAATTGAAATCTCAGGAGGCTTCCTACAAGCTGTCTTGAAGATTTTAAGTGTGTTTGCTACCATTGTTACCACCTACTTACCTTTCGAAAGCTACATTGTATTGATACTTTTTTGATCTTTTGAGTTATATGTTTCAAAGTTTGAAGATTGATCTCCAGCTTTCTTCAGCGTGGGTATGGAAACTTATCTATAATCGTTCGCTTGGTATACATACCAAGATTTCGGGAAAATCTGCCATCTTGCCTTTTATCATGTAGCTATAGAGTATTTCGCTCTTCTCTTAGTTTTCGTCAACATGTAAAGAGCTCTTTTGTGCTGGATGTTTTCTTTGTTGTGTTTAAGACGTTTATGTGTGTGCATCTCTACATGTTTAATAAAACAGATTTTGAACAATAAAGGACTCTCCCTGATCAATGTAATATCACCGTCATAAATAATGTTTTAATAAGATATATATATATATCTTATTAAAAAAAACACACATTATTTTTTACATGATTTTACATGATTTCTTATTAAAACATTAACCACTTTTATATAAATTATATATTAGCTGTCCTAAATCACAGCAATGTTTATAACACTGCAGCATCCATTTTAAAATTTTTAATCTCGGTTACTCATATGTCCTTCATTGTGTGATTTTCCTACTGTCTATGTGTTTTTCGAATGTGATTGTTGGATGTTATCTCTTGTTTGTAGAGAGAATAAGCCTATATATATATATATATATATATATATATATATATATATATATATATATTCCAAAGAATATTGTCATCATTAACACGTATTTTTAAAAGATTGCATCTTGAAATAATTTTTGTTTATTGAAATGTCCTGAAAAGGTATTCGTTTTTATTGTAAAAAGCTAATTTCTTTACACGAACATAAATTTCTAAATACGCCAAGTGCCTGGTTTTTCCTTTATTGTACACCATAACCTAAGTCACTCCACGCTGCATTATTTATAGAATTAAATATGGCGCTTTTAGCTTTTCGTTTTGGGAGGAAATAGAGAAATATTTATTAGTTTTTCAATTATATTTTCAGAAGTTAACACGATTTGATATTCCCCATTCATACAAATATTTTTTTTCTTTTGAAAGCGTATGACAAATTGGCACCCATTTGACATGTTTTAAACTACTTGCTCAAAATAATGATTGATGTACTGAATTGAGAATTCAATTTTTTAGTATTATTAAATAATATTGTATTACAAATTTCTTGGTAGAATCAAAAATAGATATCCTTTTTCATACTTTCTTAAATCTTATATTTATACTACGTATTTGATTCAAAAAAAATGCATGAATACATATATTTTCTAAATAAGATTTTCTATATATAAAATAAAATTAACATCAGTAGGATATAAATATACCATTTATGAAACAATAAATTGAAATTTCTTTAAGCGTTCATTCAATTTATAAGCTGTAAAACAAAATAATCTATAATTAAGTTTTAAAAATATGTATTTAGTTCATTTTGTAAGGAAGATCATATTTATTTTAAGAAGGTAATGAAAATTCTATTCTTCCAGAAGATAAATATATTTTTCATTTTTCTTATATAAAATAATATTAATAATATTTAAATTCACTATACATGTATGATTAAAAATGATATCTAGAAATGCGATTAGAAAACCAACTCTTTGCATATTGTAATTATGAACATCAGAAAGCAATAAAAAATAATTGAATAAATCTATTTTTTAAGGCAATGAGTATACTACTTCATAAAGTTAAAACCAGGTGCATTGGCTTAGATCAAATGAATTGTTAATTTGTACATTTTATCAACATTAATGACCTGAATGAAACGTGTGATGTTGTATTTATTCATGTATTAAAAAAAATAAAATAAATACTCTTACTTGAATGGCAAGGCAGCTTATTCCATACATTTTATCAAAATCAAACAAGTAATGAACTGTATGTCAATTACATTATACCAGAAAAAAGTTTATTTCTCTACTAGAAGCTACTGCATTCCATATAATAGTAACCTTATTTACTTAAATGTAATTGTTAAGCGCAGATTAAAATGAATTAATACTAGAACGTTCATCATTGTCAATTTGACACCAGAGCCTGTTCAGTTTGTTCTTCTTTCCGCTGTTTCGCAGGGAATTTGAAAATTTTTCGTGACTTTTAATAATATATTCCATGGTAATTACACAGTAAAATTGTTGTGGTTCTAGGTTAGTTAGGAGACATTTGATAACTGCATTTGGAAGACTTCTCAGTGCATAGAATTAGAAACTAAATGTTCTTAAAATGTTTCCATGAATAGTATTTAAAAATTTATTTTTTTATCCCTTTTCACCGCATAAAAAAAGTTTTCTGAAGTATTCACACGAATTAGTTTGTTATAAGTAAGAATTTATGCAATTTTTGAATATTTTTTTTTGTGCGTTTAATTTTATGTGGTCCCTATCTACCGCACAAAAACAGGTTTAACTGTATATATGCACACACAATTTGGAGTATAGCGTAATAATTAAACTGCAATGGGGACAGGATAATATCCGCATGTTTGGATTATCTTTCCATTTTCATTTCTTCTCATCCTCAAACTGTACATTCCTTTGCCAATCACTGTCCTTTATAGAATATTTTCAAGAATCTGTATTTCTGCCTTTAATAAAAATTACCGCTTTCATCACAAAGAAAATCTTTGATGAGAATTATTTTACTACCATGGACAACCTGCATCTCTTAAAAACTCTAGCACTGATAATTTCACTATAATAAATACAAAAATGTTGAAATTAAAGAAAATTTAAAATATCAGTATCTTTACAACATCTGGGCAAATTGGTTGTGGCTAGCTTTCAGTAGCTCGTATGGTGTACGGCTAAACCTTTTAAGGGGTTGAACAGTATTAGAAATAACAAAAATGAACGTGCAACAGAATGTCTAGATACAATTTCATTCGTTATACATCATAAATTAAGTAGTAATACTTTTTTCGATAAAATGATATTTTTAATTTTATATCAATTTAAGTTCCAGTTGAGTCTGGAATAAAAACATTAATATATCAATTTATGTGAGTAAAAAAATTAACTATTTGCAGTGGTAATTGTAATTCAATGGTTAAAGATAATGAGAAGTCTAATTACATTAAATATCCTTAAGGTATGGTATTTAGAGCGTATTTAGCCAAATAAATTCCTTTAAATAACATTTTTCAAAATTATTGCTAATTTGAATTAATTAACAACTTAATTGCTTCCTTTAACGATGTATATCCCTAATGGTTAAATCGCTTAGGAATTATGTGAATTTGTTGCATTTTTTTAAAATTTTATGCTTTAATGTTTGCGTTTTCTTACAAATGCTTATTTCTAAGAAATTACTAAATTCTTACTCTTACTTAACTCTTACTCTTAATTACTAAATGCACTTATATACATATATATATTACTCCAATTCCATTAATTGTTTTGTTTCATTTTTTTTTTTGTTATAGAAAAAATTAGATTATATTTGATTTTTTTCATTTATGCTGATTTTTTTTCATTTAGGGTATCCGACTACGTTCGGAACCGTGATTTTAAAAAATCGCATAAATGGATAATTTTCATGATATTTAGTGTCATTTGGATTAGAATACATGTATAAAATTGTTTTAAGCACATTTTGACAAAAAAAATTATTTATATACAATATTTCAGCAAAAAATTTACTTAGAATAACATTTTTTTTTCAAAATCACCTCTTGTGAAAAAGGCTTCTATTATAATAATATTTTGACTGTATATAGCTCAGATGTCTGTACACTGTCTCAACTAAGCGTTATGAAAAATTCACATTATTTTCAGTTACAACCAATTGAAATATAATTATCGGCGTTTTTTCTTTAAAATTTCTCCCCTCTGTTGTCGTAAGATATGAATAAACCCACTTTTAAGTTATATATTTCAAAAATTCTAGTTGAGCCTCTGTACAGAGTTCTGAGCTATATACAGGCAAAATATTATTATAATAGAAGCATTTTTCAAAAAGGAGGATATTTTGAAAATAGGTCATTCTATGTTCATTTTTTGTTAAAATATTGTACTTAAATAGATTTTTATTGTAATACTATTCTTTAAACATTTATATATATATATGTTTTATAATTTAAGTGACACTAAATATCATTAATATTATCCATTTATACGCTTTTGCAAAATCAAGGTTCCGAACTTAGTCGGATATCTTAAATATAAACTAAATATATTATACTAAAAATTTCTTAACAATTTTAAACTGTGTTAAGTCTTGTGAATCATCTTTCAGTTCAGTAATAAAAACAAATATAAGAGAAAATTGAATTCTTGAAAATTTTTGTTTAATGCTTAAATTTTAGCTATAAACTTCAGAAATTACTAATGTATAATAGCGGCTGTTTTTTAATTTGTCCTTAGCTATCTTGGTAAATCGTTGCGTATTGTTTGGATTTAAGCTTGAATTTTGCAATAAAACAGTATAATAATAATTTTTACACACATTCGTGTGTGCGTGTGTGTTTGACTGACTTGTTCGTAGTTGACTTGTTCGTAGTTGACTTGTTCGTAGACTGACGTATCTACGAAAAATTCTTGTATAAGGAACGTTCAGCTTGGGGTGCCGTAGTTTTCAGAAAATCTAATTAAAAATGAGTAGGGCGAAATATTTAAAGGAAGAAAAGTTATCAAAATAAGCTATATCTTCTGCAAGAATGTCTCTATTTCCAAGAAGTATTTGTTTCAGTACTTTTGAAACACAAGGACATGTTTAGAACTTTCCCACTCAACAATACCTCAGGAGCATAGAGAGTGACAAATGAGAGAAAAAGGTTTAAAGATAGGACTATCACGGCTGAAAAAGGATGATGAACAATGTGTGTTCAAGGCGAGTTGAAAGCATTCTGAAAAATAATTAAAGTGACATTTCAACAAACTCAGCTGAATTGAATGCAGGAACATCACAAAAAATATCTAAATGCTCAACAAGATGGACTTTGAAATAGGTAGACAAGCAGCAAGACAGCGTTAACACTGTTTTTATTATTTCATGAAAAAGAGGAAAATATACTTATTGTTCCCCTAAACGATGAAATCGGTCAACTGGGGACTGCAAAAAGATTGGTACAATGAATTTCAGTTTCCGCTCCATCATCATGGGAGGGCAGAATTAGAATATGGGATTAACAGCAGAAATATATGGACATATGCTAAAAAAGGACAGTTCTTTATTTTGCTTAAAGTGGAATTATAATCTGGTGAATATTTTTACGAAATACATGTGTTAGAATGCTACTATAGAGGACGCTGTTAAATCGCAGATATATAAAAATGTAGTGTGCACACACACTCATGAGTGAGAAAGTTAGCGGTCTGTTGCGAGTTACCATATTACCGAGTATTCCAATTAGCGTTTAATGAAAGTATATATAAAAATGTTTAATAAATTCTTGTTGCATTTATAAGAAAGCGTGGAAGTCAATGATTTGATTAGTTATTTCATCCTGATCAAAACGTTAAATCACTTCACATTCGATACTGGATTCAAATGAGTCCTCAACAAGATCCATTACTTTCTTTAAATTCAGCCCTATACAGTCAAACTCAGCATCGCGTTGTAGGTTAAATGTGCTTGCTTACGGAATTATGTGTTTATGACGTTGAAAATAATTCCTGTCAGCAAAAGAATGCGACCCTCCAATCTGCTCATACGGTATGAAGTTGTGTCATAATCAATCCAAATTGAGCCTCATTCCTTGACCAATTCAATACCTCTGTTCAATGTTGTTCAATGTTTGTGGGACATGAGAAGATGAAGTGAATACTTAGAAATGCTTTCATTCAATCTGAACTAACTTAAAGCTTAAATGTAAGGATGTTCAATATTTTTCAAATACGATATCAGCGACTTTTTGACTCCATACCAAAAATGCTATCGCCAGCAATCAGAGATTGAAATGAACCAGCTCTTAAGCGAAGAATGTTTGTAATGTTTTGGCCACTATTTATATACATGTATACTATATGTATACAAATACTGCATACATGCACATATATTGTAATTCTAGCCTTTATAATATATTCAAAACGAAGTAAAATAAAGAAGTAATCTTCTTGTGATAGTCGCTTCAAATGTTATAATAAAATGAGAATAAATATATATATATATATAATGACATTATAACAAACATATATAGTTGAAGTACAGATATATTTCGAACTCTAACAAAGCCCACAAACACTCACATGCAATATATGAGACAAAAAAAATATGAAAAAAAATTTTTTTTGAGTAAAACTTGAAGATTAATTTACAAATTAATTTCGTATTGTACAGTTTGTATACCATTTTTATTAAAAATTTAACTGCCTTACAAATCATATTAGAGACTAAAGGGAAATATAATTTCAGATAGGATTATTTGTTACAATAAAAGCAATTAGTATGGAATCATGGATATTAAGTTATATAAATAAGTAAATAATTCTTTACTAATAAATTATAAGCGTATTATTTACTTTCTAATTGTGAACATTTTAATTATCGTGTTACTTTCTGTTTTTAACGTGAATAATTAGATGTGAGTGCACTAATTGCACTTCTTATCAAATCAAAAACTGTTTGGGAAATAAATGCTGTTTTCTTTTTTTCAAGTCTAATCAGGATAATCTAAAACAAACATCAGAATTCTGAATACCCAGATTTCTCAGAAAATAAAGTCATATTTCTTTTAAAATACGTAATTTACAATTAAAATATATGTGTGGAATCAAATATAAAAACATTTTATTTGTAATTTCTAATATTGTCTTACAAACAAACACAACTTACTGATAAATTATTAAAATTTGACATTAAACTGAAATATGTAGAATAATGAGAGAATAAAACTTAATACATTTTTATACATGATTTTACTTTTGAAGTATAGTAAGTATATATTACATAAATGCATAAAAACATGTTATATAATTTAACACAAATTTAAGAAAAACGAATAAAATATTTTAAATTAATTATTC
>BMAV01017599.1:27947-52277 GCA_019973955.1 Trichonephila inaurata madagascariensis | reverse complement strand
ATATATATATATATATATATATATATACCGTAAAATCCGGCGTATAACGCGCACTTTGAACACAAAAAATAAGATCGAAAATTAAGGGTACACGTTATACGCCGGGTATAAAAACGACAGCTTTAAAAATAGCAAAAAGGATGGGAATAAATAAAAATTTACTTCTGGATGTATCGAAACACTGTTTATTTAAAAGAAATAATTTGCCTTATGAACAAGAACAGTTGAAGTTCTAGAATAATACTATTTTTTCAAAAGTTTGGGATAGTACCCTCGAATAAATTACTTCAAAACATAAAACCAATGTATACTAATATTTCAGATTTCTTCGTTGAAAAGGGGGTGCGCGTTATACAGCGAATATACCTAAAAATTAAAAAATTTAGTTTGAAAGTATAGGTGCGCGTTATACACCGGTGCGCGTTATACGCCGGATTTCACGGTATATATATATACTAGCTGCATGGCCCGGCTTTACACAGACTTTCCCTACTTTTGTAAATTTTCCCTTCCCTTTACAAAATCAGCACTTTGAAAATTCTTTTTCAAAATTACTTTGTTTTTTCCGTCCTCCACTTAGCCCGAGGTTGCTTGGGCTTTTGCCGAGTATGTAACTTAAAATTACATGTTTCGATTTTTTTTTTTTTTGCTTTTTTTTATGTCAAACAGGATTATTTTCCTCCGCCTTTGCACGAACATTTTTGAATGCATAACATATTGTCATGGTAATCCCCCTTCCCCTCTCGCTATCAGCCCTTCCTGTGTGGTGTGTGTGTGATTTCAATATTAACATCAATACAAAATTCTCGTGGTAATTTCCCATAATAAATTATTACTGCCCTCTTAAAATTTTGGATGCCACTTAAGACACGCTGTTAAGAGGAGCGATGCACTTTGAATCTGTAGAGAGCTTAATTGTCTGTATGGTAGTTAGAAGAGATGGGGGCCAGCTCAAGTCTCATCCTCGTCACTTGATCATGGTTAAAAGTTTCGAAGTCCGTCGCTAAAAACTCTCGAGTAGACGAACAGTGCTACTTCAATACTCACTCACTTTGCCACTTTTTAGCCCCCGGAAACGAAAATGTACCTTTTTTATAAATAGTTGTTTGTTGAAAAAAACAAAAAGTAGAAATTTTTATAATTGCAAAATTTTACAACAATATTTAATGTTGAATTAAAATTGTGAGCATTCTTTGTAATCTTCGACACACGAAAAAAAGTTTCATGCAATTATTTTTATAAATGAAGGAGTTATTAAAAATTTGAAATATTGATAAGAAGTTACTAAAAATTTAAATTTGAGAATATTTTTTAAATTCGTAAAAAAAATTTTCGGCATTTTATTTTTTAAATCACTAACTCTAAAAGATGAGTATGAGTTTTTAAAAATCATTTTCATTTAAACATATCGTTATTGATTAATTTTAGAAAAAATCATAAGATATGCAAAGTATAGTTGCTTCGAAAAAAGAAAGAAAAAATACCATATCTTGGTGAAATAAATTATTTTTCCAATTAAAAAATTGCTGGAGAAGTTATTAAATGAGCGAATAAAGTTTTGAATGTATTAAAAAAAATTATAGAAGATGTTGGTTTGAACCCGGTTAAAATGTGTAGAAATCAATCGCTATGCCGAAAGAGTCACGAACTTCACAGTGGAAGTGTGAAAAGACCTTTAAAATAAAAAGAAGAGATATTCAATTATAAGCATTTTTTGAAAACGTGTAGGAAAAAAAAGAGGCTTTGGTATTTAATTTTTTAAATCACTGATTTTAAAAGAGCAAAGTAAGAACTTTTTTACTTCACACTGTTTAATCATCATTGCATAGCGATTGAAAATTTTGATTAATGACTTACACAAAACAATACCGCTATATTTTTTTTAAAAAAATGTCGATTTAAAGCAATAAATTTAAATGTATTGCAAATAAACTTGTTTAAAATAATGATAATGGAATAAAAACGATTAAGTATTTCACAAATATTAGAGAATTTTTTGTTTAAGAAACGGATGCTTAAAATGAATTTTCTGAATTAAGATATGTACAGAAAAGGGGACAAAAATAAATAGTTCACTTGTATTTCTTCTACTCGCCAAATCTGGTGATTTTCGTTATTTATAGACATCTTCTTTTCTAGTGTAACCGTCATCCAACGTGAAGTGTACAGGGGAAAATATACTCATTTGACGTCAAACAGGTTTTCGCTGCCAAACTCTTGGCTAGTGTAAAATTACGTTCCTTGTTAAAGTTTTTTTTTTTTTTTTGAGGGCTTCATTTTTAAGTTAATGCCTTCAAACTTCACATATCAATTGTAAACTTTGTTAATTTAAAAAAAAAAAATAAAGAAATACTACATTGTGTGTGTGATTAACTCTCGCAAAGAGGGAAAAAAACGAAAAAAAAAATTAAAAACCGTATTTTTTAAGCATTTCTTTCAATCTTTGTAGGGATTACGGATAATATTGTTCCACACGTGGAAAAAAGTTTTGTGAGATTATTTTTATAAATAATGAATTTATTTAATATTTAATAAAAATTTTGAGTATTTTTTTTTGAAAAATCATAAAAAAAAGGGTTTTTAACATTTTATTTTTTAATCCATTCGAGACCAACGTCACAAATGTGAGCCAGCACGAAACACCGCCAGAGTTCGAATGACTCAAAAATGGGACACCGTGTTTCTTCTCCGTATACCCAATGACTCACCGGTGCGCCAGGCATTTAGAACCATTTGTTAGCTCAGTGTTTTGGCAATAAATGGCATTCTATGTCCATAGGATTTGAGATGAATGGAGATCTGACCTTCTACTCGAAATCAGAGAAATATTACTCACACTTACACGTGGTTCTTGTTTTATAAACATAAGAGGAAAGGATTTTTTTTCGAATTTAGTGCTTTACGACTGCTCTTGAATTGAACATGTGGTTTTTGTTTATAGCAGTGCTTCTCAAATTTTCAATATTTGCGTCCCAATTTTCAATCATAATTTTCATTGAGCCCCCCTCCCATACAATAACAATGTATTAAATGCAATAAAAATGTACTTGGAGGTTATTGCTACAATACGACTTTACATAAAAACCATACAGAATATCAAGATAAGAATTAAATGTTGTGTATGACAAGATCATGGGAAGCACTACTAGTTATGAAACTTGTTTTTAATTTAATGTTGATAAGTTAATTATCAAAAAAACTGCGCAGTACTGATACATTTATAAATATATTATATCAATGTAAATGTGTATTTAATTTTTATTTTGTTAGAATGTTTTTTGGTTTGCTTCCTTTCATAAACTAATAACTTAACTTAAATCAGTGGCACGACATCCCATGAAGGACAAGGCCTGCTGTGCCCAACTCAGTATACGTGATCTTGGGCCCTCAGGTGCATGAGCAGATGTTTCAGTCAGGTGGCCAGTCTGACGCGAAAACCTCCAGTGTTAAGTTCCCAAGCAAGATTGGTACTCGTTTTATCGAACCAAGTAAACTAATACTTATTTTAAATCTTTTATTTTCAACTTTTCAATATACTTGCGTCCCCCTCATAGGGGTATCAGGACCCCCAAAGGGGGCGTGCCTCACAGCTTGAGAAACATAGGTTTATAGGGAAAATGAGAGATTTATTTTTGCTAAAGCCTTTGATCTGGGTTTGTCTTCTAGTTTTTAATGGATAATTAGATCTCGTAGACAAAACTTGTCTTTTTTTTTCTTACTTTTTTACAAGGTCTACTTTTACAAATGCTGACGATAAAACGTTTAAAAACTTGTACTGAAACAGAAAGTGGATGAAGTAAATAAAGTATATTAATACAAAATATATAAAGTATATGCCGTTAGTACAATATCTAAAAATTATTGAACAACGCGTTTATATTTCAGTATTTTTATGGATTTATTCTTAACTACACAAAACCATCTGGCCTGTGAGTGACACTCATAACAGAAACCTCTGGCCCTGGCGGTACGCACACGTTTGCGTCCTTCTTCCCAAATGGTTCAATGGCTGATTCTGAAAGAGAAAAGCATTAACTTTTCTAGTGTAGAATATCACTTCATTAACACGAAAGAAAATTCAAACGGAATGATTTAGAATACAGTTTTCATAAAAACGTATCGATTTTGACTCATTTTAGAAAGAATCGTAAAAAATAGAAAATATCATTATTTTGTAAAAAAAAAATTATATCGTGTCGTGGCAAAATAAATGATCTTTCCAATACTGTAATTATTTTTTGTCTGAGTTTTTTTAGTAAGAATTGGATGGGTTTTTTTTAAAAAAACGAGGGGAAATTCGGAATTTCACTCCGCTGAAGTGGCAATGAAGCTCGACGGTATGAAAAGAAAACAGGGGTAAAGCAATTATGCATTTTAAGGCTTTTAAAAAATATATCTTTAACTAATTGCAATATCTGAATATTTATGGCAAAAATGGGGGGTTGATTCCTCTGATCATTCTAGATTTTATGGTACCTTTACGAATTTCTGCGTCGCGCGGTTCATGAGAAAATAGATATACATACAAAGCGACATAGATAGATACGTTTATTTAACTACGAATTTTGATAGTTTAGATACAAATCATGCAACTCAATATATTTTCATAGAAGTATGGGTACTCGATTTGACTTGTTAACTTCAAGAATAGGATAATGATGTCACTAACATGTTCTTGCTCATTAAGTTTCAAATCTATAAACATTCAAATTATTATGCAAGAATAATTCTCATTTTTATTTATAGGTTTTATCAAGAATAATCTTTTGACTATTAGACTATTAGAAATCCGTTCCTTCAATGATAGCCTCTAGCCGAATGTGTAACGGGTATTCAACTGACTCAAAACCACATCATTTTGAATTGTGAGAGCAATGCACACTACAGGGCATCTAGTTAGAAATATGTCATTTGTTAGTTAGAAAGACACAATGTAAAAGCTTAAAAAATACCTATCTGTAGCCTAGAAAAACTGAATCTACACATGTAGTACACAGACAATATCCTATACCCCTTTAAGACCCGAATTATTTTTATCTTCAAATATTAAATTCTTCTGGTTATTAATGCTATATAGACCCCAATGAGACTGGGAAAAACAATAAAATGAAAAAACAAACTCCTGGAATGTAGACAGTACCCACACGATCGTGCGGGTTGGGCGATTTCTGTTTAAACAGGTCATATATGAAATTTTACATGTTTAGCTCTAAGTTTATAGAAGAAAAAAAAATCTTAATTTAAATAAAATTGTTATAAATAACGAAATTATATTGATGCATATTTAACTCTTTTATTAATTCATTATTTATTTAATATAAAAATCTTTTGATTTGTTTTTAAAAAATATAAATAACCATTGCATTTTTCACAAGAAGATTTCGAACTGCTTTCGTAATTTTCAAATCTGCACTTGTGAAGCCTTGAAATGTCATCAACACATCAAAAGGGCTATACATGTCTAGCCTTTTATCCTGAAATGGCCAGGAAAAAAAGCCATGCCATGTATAGCAGGTGGATTATAACGCTTCGATCTTTTTGCGAGTGGAATTACAACACTGTTATCTTCATCATCAGTTAAAATAATTTTGTTAGGAGGTGGAGAGGCTGATAACGCTTCAACTATCTCTAACTTAAATTTTAAGCGATCCCTTTTGATTTATAGAAGAATTTTATTTGATATATCATCTTGTTTGCACAGAAACCAAGAATTTACACCAGCTAAATCAGTGTAATGAATGTGTTTAAGAGACTTTTATGGTAAAAAATGATCCAAAATTGTCTTTCCATTTCAAATATTCCCATGTGTATCTTCAATGCTCTCATTTGAACTTGATTCTCCTTCCAGTATACCTGATTCATATGTTTTGTGTTCGCAGCATTGTCATCATCCGAGAGATCACTAAGTTCTGATCTAAGTTGAATCTGATTTATTCATTAATTGAAAAATTTCTTTTGTTAGAATTCTCCTTTTAGACACCTGAAAAAGTTTTGGTTAAGAGTTAGCATAGTATTAAATTCAAAATATTAAAATATATCAGAAAATTTTATTATATATATATATATATATATATATATATATTTAAACCACACCATACTAACTCCCACAGGAAAACCAAGTTTTTTTTTTAGTAAGAAGGGAGATATATGGATGCATATATCTGTGGAAAGGATAAAAATGCCATACTCCTCAACAAATGTATGAAAAAGAAAATTAACTGCAAAAAAAGAGAGAGATAAAGAAAAAAAGGGACTCATCCATGACAACCCCCAATAATATTCGGTATTAATTATATAACTATATATATATTTCAATTTTATGTAGACTTCCCTCAAAATTATTCAAACATAAAAGAAAGTTCGCATGTTAAGTGCTTATCTTTACAGCTGCAGTGACTCAAGTAACGCCCAACACGCACGATCGTGTGGGTAACGAAATCCCGAGTCCTACAAGCCATATTGAGGGTACACGCTGCGATTCAATTGACGAAAATCGGTCAAAATATCAAAAAAAAATTTTTGCCTAAATTATTCCTAATACATTTTTCTATTACCTCAAAAAATTGCAGAGCTCTAAATTAAAAAAATCCAAAGTTATGATAACTAATATGCTCGTCAGAATTTTCATTCTGACATCATTCTCCTCTAGCAGACGCACTTTTCATTTTCTAGCCAACTTAATTAATTCTAACACAGTTAAGCAGTTTTGAAATAAAGTGAAGAGATTTTAATCCATTCTTAATGTTTGTTTACATTTGCTGAGCTATACTGCGTTCTTTATTCTGCTAATTTTTATTTCATATTTTTAAAATATTTAGTTTCGGTTTACCAAAAAAAGTCTTTTTCAAGACTAATTATATTTTATCGTTATCAGTTTAACAGTTTTATATATATATATATATATAAACATATTCTCATGTAGCATTTTAATAGTTAAACATGCCTCGTACAAAGAGGAAAAACAAATCAAGTAAATTAAGTATTCAAAAGGGATGGTGCACGGAAACAAAAACTGAAAACAATATGGAAATTTCAGAGCACAATTCAAATGTTGCTCAACATTCAAGTGCTAATAGCATTTTTAAAAATGAAAGAGTTTCTATGCAAGAAAAAAGTGTACTAGAACAAGAAAATGTTGCTGATACCTATGATGGACCAGGTTATATAATTGTTGACAAAAATACCTTGTGTGATATTTTCAAGAATACTTTTTGTGGTAGCTGCAACCAGTCAACTTTAAAACTTGAATTTGGACATAAATATGGATTTTCTCATCAATTAAACCTGGTATGCAAAACATGTTCTGAGCAAAAAATGGAATGCTTTACATCTTCAAGACTTGAAAAAAAATCAAATACATTTACACCTTTCGATGTGAATGTTCGTACTGTTCAAGCATTTCTTGCAATCAGTGGGGGTCATGCATCAGTTGAAAAATTTTGCATGTTTCTCAATATTCCTTTGAGAGATGTCGAGTAAATCCTTTAATGAAATTAAATGCTACATTAACTCAGTGTACTCTCTTGCTTCCCAAACTGTGTTGAACTATGTACATAACAGCGTTCAAAATGCATACAGCAAATTGGATCAAAATGGGTCCAATACTGTTACTGATATTGCTGTTTCATTTGATGGGACATGGTTGATCCGAGGACACACACACATCCCAAATCAGTGTTGGCTGTGTAGTCGACATTTTTACAGGATACGTTATTGACTATGGAATTATGAGCAAGTACTGTCCTATATGTATAAGTGCGAAAAATGAATTAGGCGAAACTAAAGCTGAATGCGATGTTTGGTATTCTGGCCACAAAAATTCCCGATAGATTAACCACATTGGGACATCAGGAGCAATGGAAATGAAGGCTGCAGCAAAATTTTGGTCTCAATCAGAAGCATGTGGTTTTCGTTACACAACATTGTTATCTGATGGTGATGCTAAAACTCATAAATTCTTAAATAGCCTAAAAATATATGGACCAGATGTTGAAATTTTGAAAGAAGAGTGTATTAATCACGTAAGCAAAAGGTTAGGCACCAGCTTACGTAATCTTGTGAAAGATTGGAGAGCTAAAGGTATCACTTTAGGAGGAAAATCTTATGGCAGCCTAAAAGAAACAACAATAAAAAAACTAACGCACTACTATCAGAAAACTATTCTGGAAAATAAAGGAGATATTCAGGGCATGAAAAAATCTTTATATGCCACACTTTATATCACACTATCTCGACAGACAAAAATCGAATGAACATGAAATGCCCTCCTGGCAAAGATTTGTGGTGTTTTTATCGAAGAGCCTTAGCTAAAGGTGAAAAACCTGCACCACATAAATTTAATATTGGAACACCAATAAATCCAGATTACTTGACAAAAATTGTTCCAATATATCAAAGGTTACCTTCTAATAGTCTTTTGAAAGGATGTGCCAGATGTCTGACTCAGAACAGCAACGAGAGTCTGCATAGCGTGATTTGGAGTAAGTGCTCTAAAGAAACTTCAGCAAAATCACGCCGTGTAAATATAGCTGTTTCTGAGGCAGTATCAGAGTATAACTTTGGTACTTTGAAAGCCTTAAAAGAAATACAAAAGGCTGCTAATTTGGATCTTGGTGAAGAAGCAGTAAAAATTGCTGCCACACGTGATTACAGACGTAAAAAAGAAAGAAATCGCCAAAATAATCTTGTTTTTCGCATAGCACGTCGAAAATTAAAACTAGCCAATTTGCGAAAAGAAAAATATTCAAAGAAAAAAGAAGGGATTACATATAGTCCTGGGTTTTTTTAAACATAAACGTAAAAAAAATATATGAAGATGTAAAATAGAATTATTTTAAAATTATCGTAAAATGAGTTCGTATGTAATTTATCGCAATTTTTTAAAAATGTAAGGTACTCAAAATTTTAAATTTTAAACATATAAAATTATAATTTTCATATAATGCCTTTATAAAACTTTTGTCATGTGCATGTAGTACATACAGTAATTTTTTAATAATTTTATTGCACTTATATATATCTTTTTACAGTAAATAAAAACTAAATTGATTTATCTCAGAACCAAAAAATCGTTTGTTTTCTTTCATTTAAAATGCTAAGGCCTTTTTTTCTATTGCATGAAATGTTTAAAAAACATTTTTATAGATTGCTTTTAATATGTATAACAAAAGTTGGTATGCATTTTTGAATCAAAGCAATACTTATTTTTTTAAAAATATTTGAATTTAGAATTTATACGTTTTTTAGGGATTTTTTCATAATAATTCATAAAAATATTTTTTCTAAGAATTTGAATCATGTTATCCCCAAACCCATACCAACCTTTGTTGTACATGATTTGACAAATATGTAAATAAAATTTCTTGGCTGTACGTCAATTATTGTACGAGGAGTAGCGTTTTAAAATTACCTCATAAATTTTTAAAATTTAAAAAAAAAATTAAATGGATTGCTGTTTGTGATATTTTGAGCAAATATTCTGTCTTACGTATTGCATATACATAGGTTACAAGGAAAAAATTGAAAAACCATAAAATCAAAGATTTTTGTTTAAATCGTACCGCGTAACCTTAATATTTTTTTTTTCTCTTTTACAATTATTTAAACATTAATACAAAAATTTGTATCGAAGCTTTTAGAAATATATTGATAATTACCTTTTTACGACAGATAAAAAAAAGACGTGTTTTCGTTGTATTTGAAAACAAAGCTTGATTGGCCAGCAGGAAGTAAAACATGGACCACAAGCATCGTCTGTTGATAAAAAGTAATACTTTACACTTTCCGCAAATCGGCTCAATCGTTATATTAATGATTTACTTACATACGACTATTTCAGAAGCAAAAACGTATAAGAATATCTAACTCGCACGATCGTGTGGGGGTGGGTCTTAAAGGGATATCAGCAGAACCACTCTCGTGGTTATCATTTACAACCACAATGCAGCTTGTTGTATAATCATTTATAAACATCAGCCAAGGTGTGTTTTGTAACATGATAATATGGTCATCATACCCCTTTATAGAGTGTCGATGTGTTGTCTGGGCTTGCTAGATCACCAGATTGTTATCTAATGGAGCAAGAATGTTAAATCTTTGGACGATACTTCTATCATCATTTACAAACAGCTTTCACTCCCCCTGCATTTATCAACAAAGAGCAACGGACACATTTACTCCCGTTCTACAAACAGATATCCGACACCTGTACGATCACATTTGAAATGGATTTTCTCGCCTTACCTTAACCTGTGATATAGAAACTTAAATGAATTACATACGTTATTTAAACAAACGTATTGTCAAAATTTAATTACTCTACAATATTTCCTTGGAGCTGAAATTTTTATTAGTGTAGTTCATTTTACAATAAATATACATGGAATATATACATGGATGGGACACATATGCTGCTCAAATATTATCTCTATTGAATGAACTATATTCTCATATATTTTTTAAATTGTATTAAAGAACAAATGAATATTTTTAAATGCTAAATATAAGCACACATTCTTATGCTTTTAACTTACTTTTAATTAATACCTTGTGAAATCCAGAGTTTAACACAGAATAAAAGAGAATAAAGTTAATTATATTATGATAAATAATTTCATAGTTTTATACCAAGTTTGGTAAATTAATTATGCAACTTTAAATATAATATTCACTAGAGAAATTTATTTCTCAATAAACGAATAGTTTTAATAACTATGTTCAAAAAGTTCCTCAGAAAATCATTGTTTATGTTCATTGAAACTCCTTAACCAAATATTGGAGTAATTAATTAAATCAAAATACCTGAGATTACATTTTGAATATCAGCACTTATACAATTATTCATTTATAATAAATGTTTCTATTTATTTTAATATGTTATAAGTAAAACATTCAATCTAATTAAACCATGTAAGACACTGATATCGAGTAGAGAAATAAATAATTAAAAGTTTAGTTTTATCTTTTTCGCACAATAAGATAAACTAGATTTTAGAATGAATATATTATAGGTTATAGTTATTTTTTTGTACATAGTTTTACAATTAGTATTAATCACTAAAAAACATTTCATTTATTAAAAAAAATGCATTACTTACACTGTTTTTTTTTTGTTGTTTTTTACCATTCACTTTTGTTGATATTCCAAAGCATCGAACTAAGTAATCTTCATTTTCATTTTATTTAATTTTGAAAATTGACACCTATTATAAATCCATGAAAAAAACTGATAATAGAAACACTCATTTGTATCAAACATAGAATTGAATACAATGCAATGACTCACATGAAACTCACAAAATAATTTTCTTTTAAATATATTTGAGTTTAAATATTAAATTGAAATAAGGAACGTAAATAAATTATTAGTATTTGAAAACTAATGATATTTATATATATATATATATATATATATATATATGTCAATTCTCTACTAACAAGAGATCACATCCAAACAATAACACTCGACAAACACATAGACAGCAGGAAAATCACACAATGAAGGACAAATGAGTAATCGAGATAATAAATATAAAACGGATGCTGCAGTGCTATGAACATATATATATATATATATATATATATATATATATATATATATATTTAATATTTTCCTTTTCTTATTAATCAGTATCTAACAGTATATTTAGTCTCTCTCTCAGTCACTATCTTTATTTTATTTTTTTTATCTATTCAATATATTTTTTAGAAAAAATTCTTACTCACGTAAGAATTGGATACACATACTAAATGAACCAATTATATACTATCTCCATTAACACAGCAACTAAAATATGGAATACTACTTCAATTGTTCATTTTACAACAGTGTTTCTCAAACTGTGGGGCGTGGCCCCCTAGGTGGGCATGATAACTGTACAAGGGGGGGGCGCAAGCATATTGAAAATTTGAAAACAAAATATAATTTAAAATATTATTAATTTACTGAAAGTAAAACAAACGAAGTACATTCTGATACAAAAATAAATAAATAAATAAAATACGCATTTACTCAGATATAATACACTTATGAATGTATCAGTACTGCACAATGTACTTAATTCAACAACACTAAGTTAAGAACAACATTAATAATTACCAATGACCCTATGGGCTTGTTATACATAAACTTCTGTAAAAAAATTAACATTTATCTTGATAATTTGTACGGTTTATAATTAATCCTTTCAATTCCGATTAAAAGTTACGCAATTTGATCCCTATTGCCACATTTTCCACGGAGTTGCGCGTCTGTAATTTATTGGAGGGAGGGGAGAAAAGGAATGAATAAGAAAATCCTTTGAAATAAGTAAATCCTTAGCAAACATTGTCAAGGTCCCTTTATTGCATTCAAAAAGCCTTCGGAATAATTTTATGGATAGCAGTACGCATAAAAGATCGTACTTTGAAAAGACGTATATATACGTCTGGTGCAATTAACGCTTTGGCAGAGCAAGACGTTTATATACGCCGGTGGTACTTAAGAGGTTAAAGTCGTATTGCGGCTTTAGCGTCAAAGTATAGTATCATTGAATTCAATACATTATTATTGTATGAAGAGGTGGATGGCGATGAAAATTATGATTCAATATTGGGTCGCCAATACTGAAAATTTGAGAAGCACTGTTTTAAAGAAAAGTAATAAGTCATTATAGTTACACTAATCTGATATAGCTCTATTGTAGTTAATATCCTAAGTACTTAATGATGCACAATAAACACAATGATGTTTTATTTTTTCCCTTCGTCATTTTTTCTCATGCAGATTCTCTGTGAAATATATTTTCCAAATTCTCTGTACTTATACAAAATATTTTACCACTAATAATAGTAAATATTTGTCTGATCTCAATAATGCATACAGTTTAATACTTAATTTAGAATAATCTAATGACATTTTCAACGTGATTGTTCAAAATCTCTACAGGATATGCAACCATTCTTCACTATACGGTCTGATAAAACTCACTAATTTTTCAATAAAGTTGAAAAATTAGGCAAAAAAAAGAAGTGTCTAGCACAGAAATGGTAAAAGTTTCTCAAATTAATTAGGCTGTTTTTTTCAAATAAAAAAATTTAGTGTCTAGACTCCTCATATAAACTAAAACTATTTTCAATAAATATTTTTAAAAATTTAAATTAAAAGAAATTAAAATTTAGATAAATTTTTTATCAAAATTTTAAGCCTACATGCAGTCTGCAAAAATTTTAGGAGAATTAGATTTCTAAAAGATTTTTTTAGAAATAGTATATAAGAAATTTAAAACATATCTCACAATTATTGCAGCTGTAAGTTTTGTCATATAACTAAAGTATATATATATGTAATTTATCAAAAAAAAAATAAAATAAATAAATAAAAAATTTTAAAAAACTGTTTATTATGTAAGAATATTATAAATAAATAAAAAATATTGTCAATATCAATTAGTTGCCGCCCATCCGGTATAATGGTTAGTGACGCTGGTTGCAGTGCCATAAGAGCTGGGTTGTTTGTGTTGTAATCCTTTTCTTCTTTGTGTTGTGTGCTTCAATCTTACTTCTCTATAAGCCCCCGTGTGAGACTTTGTGGTGCACTGGGTTATAAAATATCTGAATATATATATATATATATATATATATATATATATCACTTCGTGAAAAAGAGTAAAGTTTTTACATTATAAACTAATTTCAGCAAGAGTCAACTATAGTGTTTAATGTGTCGCCGTCTTCAAACTTATTCAGGATATTGCTCAAACTGGATGGTATCAAAAAACTTTGAAAACAAAACGTAAATAATTCCTTTCGATATTTTATTATGTCGTATAAATAGACTATTCCTTTTTTATATAAGGTTCTCAAGTTATATAAATTCACCTCCAATATAATATAACATAATAAAGATTTTTTTCTTATTTTGCACCATAAGGTGCATTTTATACTTCGTGGTTAAATTATATATAAAAAAATAAAATTAAGGGGAAAAAAACACTTTTTTTCCCGTTTCCTAATTTTTCAAAGTTTTTGCAATGCGTATCACTTGTTAATTTCTGCATCTTACCAAAATACCTTGTAAAAATAACATATATAGTTTACAAAAATATTTTATATGATAATAATATATTAATAATTCAGAAAAAACATACTTTAGAAAAAAAATGAGTTCATTCATTTTTTTTAATCCTGAAGTAGTAAGTAACTAAACAACATTAACAAATTACTTCTTTGCAGATAAAAGCAATTCATGAAAAATAATTTCATAATTTAAACATTCAATTTTCGAAAATATATGCATATATATTTTTTTAACTAAAAAAATTACATTTCTTTTACTTTTCACAAAGTATTTAATTTATTCTTTTTTACCTGGAATCTATATGTAGAGTTGATTATATAAATTTTTACCGATATCGTGAATAAAGTTACTTACTTTTGTTCTCGTTTAAATTTTTTTTATTTTTTTTAGTGTTTTGATTTAAAGCAATTTAAAATCACAGACTAGTTTTTTCGGTAATTAATATTTTTCTAATTAAAGAACGTATTTAATTCACAGGTTCTAAATTTGTAATAATAAGAAACCGTTGAGAAAACATTAATTTAGATATATCATTAGGAATACAGTGCAAATATTATTATATCTTGAAAATAAAATTTAATTAAGGTCTAATGTTTTTTTCTATGAAAAAATTAATTTTGATCATTTTTAAAGTATCGTTTTGATATTGTTTTTCTTTCAGTAAATCAAATTTTTCATTAAAAATATTTCATCTAATATAATTTTTTACTCTTTTTATTTTAACGACTTTGATATTAATGAATAGTGTGTATTAAACAATTATTTTTTAACGAAATAATTTATACTTGAAGCAAAATTGTTTTCACTATGAACAAAAAGTATGAAAAATAAGCAAAACTGTTATAAGTAACAAAATGTTTCCTAAGCGAGAAAAATGTTTTCGTTTTCAGTCCTTGCTTTAATATTTCACTATTCTTCAATTTGCCTTTCAATAAAACAAAATCGAATTATAATTCTTGAAAATGTTTACCTATTTAGTGCTCATGCAAGGGGAGGTAAACAATAACAAATGGAAATTCAAGATATTTTACAAAAATATTAGATGTTGTAGGTACCCTACAAATTTCAGTTTTATTAGTATGGTAAATAGAAACTTAGATTACCACAACAAATTTATGCTGAAAAGTTACATAAAAACAAATCCAATGAAAGTGCTAGTCCACTAAAAGCTCTAATGCTCATTCAAATCTTTTCTTTATTCTGAAAAGGCAAATGTATGCATATGAGTTTAAACAGAAATTTTATAAACAAGGAAATTTTATAAACTGAAATCTTAATTTTGTTTTTCTCTTAAACAAATTATATTAGATTTAAATATAAATTTTATTTTGCAAAATGTTTTAAATTGCAATGCATTTAAATATCGAATTTTTTTTTAAAGAAAGGGAATATTTAAATTGTATCATAATAAGAAATTAAAATGTAAAAAAAAATGTTAGGCCTTTTATGTGTTTAACATAAATAACCCTTCTTACATTTATTTAACATTTATATAAAATTGGAAAGATTAATTGAGGGAAGTCAATATTTCGCTTATTTGACACATTGGCCAATAGATGCGTCCTTTCATTTCTAAAACTTCAGAAATAATCATAAACAAAAGCATATGATATAAGAATGCTTACGTTCTCAAGTACGTTTACCGTCTTTTGAATAACTACAAAACTATTTTTTCAAGACGAAATTTCCTTACAGTCTTTAATAAAGAGAAGGAGTCTGAAAAAAATCAAATGCTGAGAAACCCTTTTATGCTGTGTGATCAGTAAACGCATGCAGTTCACACACACTTAAACGGTACATTTATTACGAATTATGATACAAAGTTTAATTTCAACACGAAAAAATGACTTAGTGGAAAATAACTGATACATTCGGATTGTTCAGTATTTTGCCTTACATATTGTGAAATAAATGCAAAATGTTTATACATTTACTATCAAAAGTACAGTTTTATCTATATTTCTAATCATACGTATAACATAAACGTATAGTTGATAACTATATTATAGAACAAGAAATATTTAAAGCTCGTACTATTATGAGAGACCGGTTTCGCATTATGCATACTAGAATATTATATTGTTTTTTAATGTAAAATCCTCAACTATTTATAGTTATTTACCATTAATTGAGCGTTATTACTAAACATTCCCTCATTTATCATTCTTTACATTTATATTAATTTTCTGGCGTTCAGAAATATGACATTTATAATTATTCAAAGCAAGAGCTAAAAAATAATTCGTAAATTAACTTTTTATTATTAAATCGTTTACTTAATTAGTACTACAAAGGTTTAAGTAAATAAACTACTAATTATATCTTTAATATATGTCTACATAAATCAGCTACAGCTTTATTAAGTGTCAAAATGAAAAAAAAATAACAAAATCTAAGAAGTGACTTAGTACTATTTAAAAAAAATAATCATGATAAAGAAATATTTCTAAAAAATATAAAAATTTCACACAAATAAATGCATGATATATACTCCCATGTGTGTTTGTGTGTGTGTGTCTAGATATTTCCTTAAACATAGACTTGTTAATATAATTTTGGGATATGAATCACCCGCGGTATTATAGCTGTGTCTGAAAAAACGACGGTGGGATTTGTGTCATCTCCATATATTTCATTCTGCTTTTAAAGAACATTTATATTTCATTTTGTGTACATCACTATAGTCTATATTTATATTGCATGCATTCCATTAACTCTAATTAGGGAGAATTGTTAAAAATAAATATATAAAAAGCGAATTATATTTGGACTGTTTTCATTAAATTAAACTTTAAAAGAAAGATTTTTCATTTATCACAAATTCTAATTATTTTTATGGAACTCTAATTATTTTAATGCATGAGATTTTTAAAATTATTTGAACAATGTGTGTGGATATGTACTTTCAATACAAACTGTCTAAGTATAAATTTAATTTCTTTTACTTCGGTAGTTTTCTTTCATTTTCATTTCTTTAATTTAAATTGAATTTAATTAGGGAAATAAATGCTGTGACTAATTTCTGTTAAGTCATGGGAAAACTCGTATAAAAAACAGCATAAAAAATCGAAGCTTAAAATGGAAAAGTGAATAAAAAAAAAAAACTTTCTTCGTGTAAATTTTGTTCATAGATGGCTGGTTAAAGAAAGAAAACTCGTAATTAAATTCCACTAGCAAATAAAACATAGTTAGAAGAGTTTCTTAAATTAAGCAGACTGATTTACGTCAACAAACTAAATTAATTAGGTCTTAGAAGTGACAATTGTAACTCAGGTGTCTAATAAAATGAATCACACACACACAACGTGATTGAAATTCTACAAAATTTGCATTTAGTTATAAAAGAAGAAATTAGAAGTCTTAATTTATAAGAATAGATACTACCCTACAATGTACTTCTACTGTATTAAATTACAGTGATATGAGATACGGAATAAAACAATTGAGACTTAATAAATTGAGTAGTTTAATGCTGCATTACTTAACAAAAATTATTTAAATATATTCTACTATATAAATAGTGGTTTTTAGAATGTTAATTTAAGAAACAGCTTAATGTCAATCATTTTACCCGCTATAAGCAATTTTTATTGGTTTCTGTGTGCAAATAAGAATGAAAATGCTTTTCTCTGTCTAGTGTTCAATATAATTTTTATTTTTATAATTCTAAAAGAGAAAACAAAATTTTTCAGTCAATACATATGAATCGCATAAATGATCTCGTCCTTCATATAACCATTGGCATTATCAACAGAAATTTAAGGCTAAGAAAATCTCGAAATCAATAACATTTTATTTAAAATAATAAATTTAAAAGATGCAAATTCTTCCTATAAATTAGTTTTATAATTATTTAAATTGATGTTTTTCAATAAATCTGACGTTTTGAAACTATCAAATATTGTGATATAAATGTTGTTGATATATGATTGTAGAAGTCAAAAATATATTCCCTTATTTACCAATTCAATATAGAAAAAAAACAGGTAATAGAGTGATATTGTGACTTTATTGTTGAACAATAAGATTACAATTATTATAAAATCAAGACTAAAAATAAGCCAAAAACGACTAAAAAAGTTATTAACTCAGATAAAAGTACTCAAATTTGTCATTTTACTTATTTATAATTTTAATTTTATCCATAAATTCAAACATATAATGCATTTACATGAATAATTCAGGATAAATAATTAGTAATTAGACTCGCTGATTACGACTAGATTTTTTTATAGTCAATACGGTATGAAAATGGTAACCATTAATTTCTGTATTAATAAATTGCGATCTAGAAAGTATCCACAAAAGTAGTAGAGTCTTAGAATAAGCGCATGCTGTAAATAAAAAAAGTTTTTGAAGGAGTATCATATAAAACGGAAAAGAATATTTTAACTTCAGATTAGTTCCAAAACTCTTTGTTTATGAATTAATTAAGCATGTCATTAATTTTATTAAGGTATCCGACTACGTTCGGAACCATGATTTTCAAAAAGCGCATAAATGGATAATTTTCATGATATTAAGTGTCACTTAGCTTAGAATACATGTATAAAATTGTTTTAAGGACATTTTGACAAAAGAAAATTATTTAAGTACAATATTTCGGCAAAAAATTAACTTAAAATAACCTTTTTTCAGAATATTCTCCTTTCTCCTTTTGTGAAAAATGCTTCTGTTATATAATATTTTGTCTGTATATAGCTCAAACATCTGTACAGAGGCTCAATTATGATTTTTGAAAAAATCACATTATTTTCAGACATACAAACAATTGAAATAACTATCGGCATTTTTTACTTAAAATTTCTCCCCTCTGTTGTCGTAAAACATGGATAAACCCACTTCTAAGATATATATTTCAAAAATTCTAGTTGAGCCTCTGTACAGAGGTCTGAGCTATAGACAGGCAAAATATAATTATAATAGAAGCATTTTTCACAAAAGGAGAATATTTTGAAAATGGGTCATTCTATGTTCCTTTTTTGTAAAAATATTATACTTAAATAATTTTTTATTGTAATAACATTCTTAAAACAATTTTATATACATTTTCTAATCTAAGTGATACTGAATATCATAAATATTATCCATTTATACGATTTTGCAAAATCACGGTTCTGAACGCAGTCTGATACCGTAAAGTGTTACATTTTTTTTTAAATTCAACTATTTTTAATAAATCATGTTTAACCTAATTAAAAGTAAAAAATAAATTGTGTGGAAAATAAACTTTTATCACATACATTTTACTTTTAAATTAAAAAAGAAATGCTTTCTTTTAAAAAAAAACTATTTTGTTCTATACTTTTTCTAATATATAATTTAAAATAATGATTCCAAAATTAAATTTAAAAATTGAAGGCTTTAGTTCTCCTTAAAAATTTTAATATATCAAAGCTTATTACCTTTTCATGAAATTTTTAAATGAAACAACACATTCGTAAACATGACCTACTATTTCATTAAATTCCATATGTTTTTATAATTTAATTAAAGAAAAAAAAATACATTTTATACATACCATACATAGTTTGTTTGCAAAAATTAAGGATTAGAAATAGTTTGACAGAATGCAATAGAATTTTTTTTCAGAATAAAGCATTGCTTATTTGAGCTCTACCATGTACACTTAATAACTTATTTTCAAATTGGACCGTGAGAGATATGTGTGGAAGGAAAATAATATCAGTTCACACATCTATGTTTTTATAACTTATCATTTTAAAACAATATAAATCATGTTGCAAGGAAAACATTGTTTATTTATATAGGTGATTTTTTTAACTATGCATTTGTTACCATTTACCATATTTACACATATATGCATATAGTATATACATACATACCGGGTGTACTAAAACTGATTGAGAGTTCACAAAATATTTAACTGGGAGAGGATTAAGGTTAAAACAATAAACCCTTGCAGCAAATGCATGTTACAGGGTATAAATGTTTTCTCCAAGCATCCTTGGTTTAAGTTCAATGCTTTTCTGAGAGAGGGCACAACTTCCAATTTTCATGAATAAAAATCATCAAAAAACACTTTCACAGCAGGAATTGATGTTCTGACTGTAAAAAAAAGAGTGTTATCTATAAACAAAAAATAGCGATAGAGAACTGAGCAGTAGGATATGAACTGAGATGTTGAAAACGATGTATTCATTGGAGGAAAGAATTTTCTTTGAATTTGAATTCCACCAGTATTACATTAATTGAGATCATCAGACATTGGCTGAGAAAATAGCATCAAGAAGAACCTCTCTGTACCAATTGCGAATGAAAAAATCCAAACTGTAGGAGACACCGGTCATCTATTACAGAAACAAATGTGCAAGTCGTTGAAAAAACAATATCACTCTCTTGTAGAAACTCCGTTCGAAAAACTGCAGCAGCATATCATTTGAGCAACACTATGATAAATAAGATAATGCGTAAGTGTTTGGTCTTGTTCCTGTGCACAATTAAAACATGACAACCGCTTCATACGGTAATCTAAATGAAAATAACACGTTTACGAATAAATTGATAAAGCTCATTTATGGTGCCAAAATTGATGTGGATACACGGATTTTAGATGACGATATTTTAGATAGATTTTTCAATAAGGTCCATTCGTGAATTTGTGGGATTGATTAGTATCATTTGTATGTCCCTCAATCATTCTAATCATATTTCAAAAACACGCTCTAATGAAATTTTGTATGTGGAGTATTAATATTTATTTCCTCATAAAGAATTATAGAACATGACGTTTCTTTATCGTTTTTTATTGTGGGTAAAATTAAGAAATACAATTTATAACCTGCAAAATATGTCTAAATGAAACTAAAAAGCTCGTAATTTGCATTAAGAAAGAATATTCTGAACGCCCATTTAATGAAAATTAAGTGAGCTGAACGTTAAATGAGGTGTCGAATCTGTGACCAAATCTTCTGTTGCAGTTTACCATTTACCTTTAGATTAAAGTTTATTTCTCTTGCATTATTTTTTAATTGAATAGATTCACATTATGTACATACAAATTGCTAATTGTTTGTACTTTTAATAGCATCGAATGATAGTTTTTTTAATGAGTTGATTAAAGTAAAAGACAAAAGCTTACTATATGACAGCGTTTCTCAAACTGTGGGGCACGCCCCCAAAGGGCATGATAACCCTACGAGGGGGTGCGAGCATATTGTAAAGTCGAAAACATAAAGACAATTTTTAAAAAAATATTAACTCAAAGTAAACAAACAAATTATAATCTGACACAATAAAAAATAAAATACACATTTACACTGATATAAAATATTTATGTATCAGTACTGCATAATATATTTTATAATTAATTTATAACAATACTAAGTTAAGAACAAGCGCATGGGCTTGTCATATATTAAATTATATGCAAAAATGAACACTTATCTTGTTAATTTGTGCAGTTTATATTTAATCCCTTAAATGCTGATTAAAAATTGCGTGATAGTTTTCCAATGCCATCGCTTAACACGTTTGCATTAAGGAGGAATGGGGGGTAGAAATTGAACAAATAAGCAAATTTTCTGAAATATGTAAATTCTTTGTGAATATTGTCCAGGTCATTTTATTGCCTTCGAAAGTCTTCGGAATAATTTAAAAGATCACGGTTTACAGAAAACATCATACTTGGAAAGACGTATATATACGTCTGTAGCAATTAACGCCCTGGCTGAGCGAGACGTTTATATACGCCGGTGGCACTTAACCCGCGGCCACTCGCGCCTGTTTTTCTACCGTCGTCACTCGCGGGGTGTAGAGAACACCCCAAACTCCCTTATAACACGTGTATTTAAATAAGAAAAAAATTTTAAGTCTCAATTATGATATATATTTATGAAGTATAAGAGGTTTTTTGTATTATACAAACAAAATTATTAAATTTATTGCATTCAAATGAGACTAGCACTACTTTAAACTAAACCTACAAAATTTTCATTTTGAAGTACACAATTTTATATTTTTTCATAAACCACAAGTAAAACGTATATACCAGTAATAAATATACTTTATAATTAATTATAAGGAGAATAAAAAGTAGAAAAATAATATTTTAATCATTTTTCAAACATTCAGATCAGACTGTATTCATATGCTTTAAGCACATATTTTCTTACATTGAAGACAAAAACAAATAATTTTTACATCTTTTACACGTGGACAAGCAGTGCAACACCCCTTTTTTAGGGGGATTAATGCTCTTTTTAATATATCCTGTGTCAGTAAAGCTTCTTTTGAGTATTTTGTTAAGGTTTGGGAAATCCGATCTCATATCCCACTGTGGCTGCACAAGATCCATTCTAATCTCCTCTAATAATATTGAATGTCTCATTTATTTTCAGGAAGAACCGAATGATAGACAAAGGAAGCATTAATTCCTGCAGTATTAAGTAGATGATAAAATATTCGCAATGGCCAAAGGTTACATATTCGCGATACATAATATATACTGCACATTTCATCAGTGGTATCAACACCACCTGTATTATAAAAATTTATGATTTCAAGTTTCATCTCTCCAACTTTGGTTACGAAATCACGCAGTTATCGAATTCACTTAGTTCATTTTGTCAATCTGTTGATACAGTATCTAATAGACGACAAAGTCGTTATTTCTCCCTTTCTCATGGAGTTTTTGTCATAATTTCTAAAAAACGTTTTGAAATTTTTTTAAAAAAAATTGTATTTTACAAATATTTTATAGAATTATATTATTTTTATAACGAATTTATTGAAATTTTAAATAAAATATTCTTGCATATTAATATATTTGAAAAAAAAACGTAAACGGAAAGAGTAAAACGTACTTTTCCGTAGATGCTTCGAGTACGAAAATGTAACTCAATCGCTCGCGGGGTGTTCTCAGCACCCCAAATAAACTTTTGAAGGGTCGTTACATTCCAATTGTCCTTGCGAGATTGATTACATCAGGTCTGAAGGTACAATGACCTAAAATGGGCAGCTACAGAAAAAATCGTGGCTCTGCGCATTATTTTTAGAATTGTGGGAGGCTTTTCTTGTTGCCGGGGTGTACAGAACACCAGGCGCGAGTGATCGCGGGTTAAGAGGTTAAATTCCTATTGTGGGTCTGCGTCAAGATATAGAGTATTACATAATTTCATAAATTGTTATTGTATGGAAGGGGGGGGCGATGGAAAGTATGATTGAATTTTGGGTCGTAACTGTTGAATTTTGAGAAGCACTGCTATATGGTAAAATTAAGTATTTTTAACATTAGAAAGACTGAAAAATTTAGCATATTTCTATATTGCTCAAAATCAGTCAAAATGACTACATTGTTAAATAACTATTGTGTTTAAAATTAATTTTTATTATATTTATATTATTTACAGTCATATAACAAATTATTAATAAATATTAACAATAAAAAAATAACTTCACTTGGGAGAAAAATGTATTCTAAAAAATTCTAAGAAGTTGTGTCAGTATATACGTAATTGTTTTTCTAACTGAAATGAAAAAGCAGTCAAAATGACTTCCTTGGGCAATCTAGTGTTAATTGAAGTTTTAAAATCGAATTGATAATTAAAAATAATTCATATGTTTAGAATATCTCTAATTTTGAATATGTTTAATCTTTCCTCAGATTTAGAAAAATAGAACCGCAATAATAAGTAAGATAAAAGGAGTGAGAAAAATAAAGAATAAGTTACATTACTTCTGGTCTACACAATCATTGCTTTTACATGATGTAAACTTAAACTACGATATTAAATAAAGAAAAAAAATAAAAACTGATAATTTTTATAGTAAAAGATATTTTATACTTAAAAGTTGCAAATTATGGATTATAGGTTTTAATTACGAAAACAAAGAATTATGTATTCAATAAACTTTTTCGAATATATATTTAGATGTTTCTATAGTGTTCTTCGAAACATTCCGGATAAATGGTAAAGAAGATGTGAAGATGTTCTTGTGATGTACAGAAAACAAAAAGGGGATGTTCAAGATAGACACACATCACAAATGTCCCAGTAAAGTCATCTTTAGAAGGATAATGCTTCATACAAACAATAGTGTCATTCCATTCCAAGTAAATATTTTTAGAATAAGAATACTATTTACAATATCATGAAGAGCTTAGCTTTGGAGTCGGAAGGATATATTATTTGTTGTGAACATATTCCCTGTGATATCGGAAAATACCACTTTTAATCTCTGCTAATCTTAGGTAACAATTTTGAACAAATGTAGAAGTACATCAGAGACATTTCAGTGCGTACGATGGCCAT
>BMAV01017599.1:0-20671 GCA_019973955.1 Trichonephila inaurata madagascariensis | reverse complement strand
AGGTGCGCTGAGAGAAAAGGGATTGGAGAGGAACGGAAATAAAGGAGAAAGGAAGAACGCCAGTGGCGTTGAGAAATGAGCTAGTGCTTTCGGGAAAAAAGATTGAACTCCCGTGAGATAGACTGACGGCACCGGCTTGGCATATTTATTGGACTTTATTACTTCATATTTAGTAACCTATGAAGCAAATAAATACTGTTTTAAATTTAAAATGAGGTCGTGACGGATTTTCTGTGTTTGGTATCTACTCACGACGTTACACCCCGATCAGTCATTCAGCAAGAATGGACCACACGTTTTCGATTGGTGATAGGTTTGGAGAGCAAGCAGGTGAAGGAAGGAATGCAATATTTTGTGTAAAGAAGAATCCTTGAAAATTGCGTGTCACTCGTGGTCGAGCATTATCCTGTGTGGATATGGCTCATGACAAACACTGAATGTATGAGAGGACCGTGGACTCCAATACTTCAGAGATGTAGTGCTGGCTATCCAGTGTACCGTCAATGAGTACTGTAGGGGTGCTGACCATGATACCGTGTATAGGAACAGTATAGAGATGCATAACGCAACAGTTCAGCAACCTGACACTACTGTGTCTCCAAACTTGAATCTGATCATCGTGCTGTGTCAGGCAGAAGCGGGATTCGTTAGTAAAAACAATGCCGTTCTATTCCTTTGACCATGTTCACCGTTCATCTCACAAATGGCGTCGTAAATGCCTAGGGTTTCCAGCGAAGGGTAAACGAAGCAATAAACGTTTTGTGGACATTCTTCTCTGCTGCAAACGGTGTCGAATGGTACGAGTAGACAACGAATGTTGCGAAACGGGCTGAAACTATTGTACTATGATTCTTGTTGTGGTTAAGTAAACTATAACTGATATGATAACAATCCACCTATCTTCACAGGAAGTGTGCAATGAAGTGAGTGTGATCGGCACCGTCAGTCCATTGTTTTCTCCTGAATCCAGCGATGACAGATCCACATTAGAGTTGCTTAGTTTCGACCAACAGGTTGACCGATTTCTTTGAAGAATAATCCGCCCTTTCTATAGGCTACTATTCATTTTTCGCCAAATTCAGGAACTTGGTCAAAAAGCACTCCAATAGCCATACTTCAAAATTTTAATCTTTTCTCTTATAGAGATTGCCATTGACGCTACTGTCACCCGTGATGTGCGTCTGCACTGTAATGCTAATTTTTTGCATATTTTCTCGCCACCAACATACGACGAAAATTTTACGTAGTTTGCACGCTTTGCTTAAGGTGTTGCATTTTGTGTGATCAGCAGTGTAAAATTATTGAAGAATGTTTTTAACCAAATAATATACTCCTTCATTACACATAAATCGTAATTTTCAAATATACAAGAAAGTAGAATCTAAGTATTTTCATTCGTTTCAAAATTTGTCAAATAAAATAAATAAAAAAAATATTTTGTAAAATGTCTAAGTATTTTAAAGATACATTGTTCTTCAGAAAGTTCGATAACCAAAATCCTGCATACCGTATGTTTAAAAAAAGGTTAATGTTTAAAACTTGTTCCACTTAGAGATACATTAGTTAGAGACTATAAAAAAATTAAATCTAAAAGCAGGTTAATACTAGCATTAAATATGAACTTAATCTTAGGGAAATAGATTTTAGTTAAGAAAACAAGGTACATGAAAAACAGTACTTAGCAATATTTATGGATTATATTAATATGAAAGGCTTTCAGAAAAATATATTAAAATCTTGATCAACATTATACCATAAATCGGAAATTTCTAATTCCGTCTTTGCATTTTGCTTTTTGAAAAATTGGAATATCATCTAGAAAGGTTATTACGATTTAGCTGCTAATCATTCTGTATTGACTTAATAAAAAAAAAAAAAAAAAACATTAATTGCTCTTGATTTTTTTGGAAAGGTGTTAGTGCATTTTTGTTTTTTAAGTACAAAACTCGCACTAAATTTGATTTTAAACAAATACAGATAAAGTGGTTGGTTATGTATTAAATATTGTTTATACTCGTTTATTTATGAAGTTATGAATGTAGATACTTCTTGTTCATAATGTAATAAAAACAAAATGGTTTTAAAGAATATGAGAATTTTTCAGAACAATGAAATTCTATGAATATCTATTCATTATTTGTGTACAAGTTTACGAAACTCGGCATTTTACTTAATTTTTTTAAATAAGCAACCCACGTCATCTATTAATATTGAAAATAATTTACATAAAGAAATAATAAAATTTAGCGATACATTTAAGTAGTTTAATAATCTTCATGTAGGCCAATAATGTAAGTCGTTTAACATAGAGCATGAGTTACAGAATGATAAATAAAACATTTATGACTGCTTTTGCCTGAGCAAATTCAAAGAAAAAATAGGAAAATTTAATGCTAAACAATCATTAAAATATTATTTTCGTTAAGAAACAATCTCGAAAAGATAAGATCTGCAGTGACATTCATCGTAAAATAATCGTAAATTTTTAATACCTTCAAGTAGGTTGAATAATGCCATTTATCGCGTAACTGTTAGAACTGTCGATTATAAAACTACAAGAAAGCACGGCATTTGCTTAACTTTCTGTATCATTCACTTTCGAAATAAAATTATATTTCTTTTAGATTACACTACATACTGTTTTATCTTAAAAGTAAAAAAAGAATTTTATGAGGTAATTTCGCTAAAGTACTTTCCCTTTAGGATTTATATAAATATTTAATGCGATTCTGAAATTCAAGAAGTTTAAATTATTATTATTTTTACAAACTTGTGTATATTATTTTGTAAACACAAACAAATATTTGAGGAATTTAAGGGAATAAAATTAATTATTCAAATTTATAAGAATTTAAATTGTTGTACAGTTGGTGATCATGGTTTTATCTCTTCCAAACATTATTAACAAACCTGAAAGATGAATGCCATAAATCCTTTCAATTCTCCTTTTCAAATAAGAACACACATTTATCAGTATAATATTCCAAATGAATTAATATTCTCTTTTAAACCTGGCTTTGATCTAGGTGGTTACGGAATTTTAAGGTGAAAAAATAAAGCTAAAAAAATTTTCTTCAGAATTGCAACATACCAAAGGACTGCTCTCTCTTTGAGAAAATCCGTATACCATATGAAAATTAAATAATAAAGTGAAGATTTTTTATAATAGCGAAATACAAAATCATGTTTTAAACAGGCTACGGAATAAAAATTAAAATCTTTATTAAATTATTTCCTTCATAATTACATCAGTTTTTATATCAATCTCTTAGGAGACTGTATATAGTATATGTATATACAGAGGTAGAAAAATTCTTGTAAACTGAAAATACTTGCGAACGGAAAGAGCTATAGCTATACTAGTGAGGTCGGTGTATGTCGTTAGCATTAAGTTGTGTCACCCAGGCCCAACATAATGCTAACGACAGTAGCTACCCTGGTGGTGAAATTTTCAAGTAACGCATTATTAATCGAATTTTTTTTTAAAAAAAAGGTAGAGCAAAATTTCTTATTAGAAGGATTTAGAACATGTATTACTTAGAACGAAATAAAATTTGGCTTACGTGGATAAGATAAATTGTCACCTGTTAATCTAAAACTGATCAGATTTTTGATCAACAAATATTTTTTTTCCAACATTGTTTTGCCGAATGACGCACTGCTTCAAAGTACTAGATTACTAAAAGGAAACAAAACATACTACTGTTCAACGAAAATCCCTCGTGGAGACTATCCTCCAAACACCCTATGCATTGGTCAATTAACGAGCAGTGGGATATTTGGAAGAATTGCTTATTGGGATCTAGGCTCCACTAAAGTACATCAAACAGACAGAAGTACCTTTAACTCTTATAGGATTTCATACCTAACTTATAGATGACATTTATCTGATAGCAATACGGCCCTTGCGGTTTAACATGAGTGTCACCCTGAATATCAGATCGCTGGAGTGCGAAGCATTTTTAAATACAACTTTGGAAGACAAATTTTTACTTTCGGTGGTAATATTGAATGACCTCCTCGATCGCCAGACCTCACTCCGTTGGAAAACTTTTTTTGTGTTTACATAAAAGATCAGGTTTATTCAACTTAACATGCAAGTCTGCTGAACACCATATTATATCATGGACTTGCAATAGTGGGACAATTTCCATGCTAAGAAATGTGCATGGGGGTCTACTTTCTCGAATACAAATGTATCTCATGAGTAACGGCGAAATCTTCGGACATACTCGATATTATATTGTTATCACTTTGTGACACTTTTCTTTGTGGTTTGTGTGTGTATGCGATATTTTTAAACTGTTTCGATGTACGTAGGTAATTTACGTAATAAGTTATGTGAATGGTTTTCAATATCGGGCCAAAAGTTCAATACCGGTATTCGGTATTTTTTAGATCTTAATACCGGGATAGTAGAAATTTTAGAAAAAGAAAGAAAACACATGCGTTTCTTTGATTTATTTGTCAGTTTTATTAGAGAGTGGATAACACACAAAGATAATGATTTGTAACTTATAAATTAAAACAGTACATAAATAGTCACAAAAAAGTAAAGGAACGTCTTATTTATTTATATCACAAAAAAGTGTAAATATTACAATTCAGTCTGTGGTATTATTACAAATTTATGATTTTTTTCCGTTCTTTACAGTTTTTCTTATTTATTATTATGAGTTATTATTTATAAGTATATATATACTGAATCTGAAAAATATTTTTTGAAACCTAAAGTATGATATGCAAATAAAATGTGTGAATAACAAACTCACCAATTAAAAAAAATCGAAATATTACGTATTTTCTTCAAAATTACAACTTTGGTTTCTCAGATACGAATATCGGATTACTAAACCTGTGCGAGGGCAGTATAGATTTGAGCTGTAATAGCATATTTTTAGCCTTGGATGATTCACATATTTTATAATTTACTTTGATTGTACGATACAACATAGTATTCACAGTCTAATTAATCTTGCCCTTTAGGGAGACATTTTAGTAACATGTGTTGACGGACGAAGGAAGGCAGATGAGCTTGGATATGCTATCCCTATTTCAACAAGAACTTAGGAGTAGTGTATTTATATAGCTCTATTTATCAGAGAAATAGTTTATGTCTATATATTTTTAAGTTCAGGTTAGTAGACTTTTATCCTGCAATTAAAGCAATGAAAAAATCATTTGAAGGATTAAATGAGTTGCTTGAGAACTGCGGAACCAGCTAGGAAAATTAAAAATAAGAGCAACGGAATGAGCGGAATAATACGTTTTATATCTTCCCCTTCTGAAATGGATGTAAAATTATTTCAATTGTAATGTATTTTAATCATGGAGCAATAATTAAAGCTATAACATAAAAACATATATTTTTTGCTTTGTTGTCGATCTCAGAACACATAGTGGAAACAATTCTAAGAAAATTTCTAGTAGATACCGAAAAACCGGTATTTAAACTTGTAAATACCGGTATTTCAAAATTGTGTAAATGGCTCAAAATACCGGTATTCCGGTATTGCAATCCCTAGTTGTATGTATCAACTCATACCTGTAACTACTCATTTAACCCTTTATCTACCACATTATGATTTACTGTAGTTTTTTCACGCAATATTTTTTTTATCGCTGCATTGAAAATTAAAAAATAAATAACACATAAACAAAAAAAAAAAAACTCAACTTTGGGAAATTTAATCCGTTAGAGCTAATTAAAGATGTTCAACTGTAAAATAATTAATTATATACACTGTTCACTTAAAATAAATAGTCAATTTATTTTCTAAGCTCTTCTTTAACATAAAAAAACACTTACATTTTGAGATTACCTATTTTTTCGGAAAAGAAATGATAATCTTCGCAATCCCCTGAAAACGCCTTCAGCTGAAAACGAAATTCCTGCTATAAGACTATTCGCCTTCCCCGCTAAAATATTCATCATACAACCCGTGCTGTCATACATCTTAGAAGAGTAGATTTCAAAGAATGTTTCTGCTAAGTATCGTCAGAATGTTCGTAAAAATCGTTATTCTACGTAAATTTAAAGTGAGTGCTACTTATAAGTATCGTCGGTAGATAAAGGGTTAAAATGTTTTCTCAAAATGGATTGTTTTGATTTCAGGCATTTATTTGGCTATCCAGGCGACAGCTTATCTCATCCGTGGGAGTAATTAACTGATGATCTAAAACTTTATACTTTCAAATTTTGTGCTATGCTATTCGTTTTCGATTTGCAATGTATATCTTCAAAATTTCGCCACTAAGAGCGCAGCAGTCTTTTGCATTAGATCAGGCGTAGTCAGTTTACTCTACTGTGAACTTGCATGTAGAACTGCAGCTCTCTCCGTTCGTAAGTACTTTTAGATTTGAGGGACTGGCTTATGCGCGCGCTATGCAGACATGCACAGGAAATTGTTACAATTAACATCAGAATATATATATATATATAAGTATATATGCGAGAAATTCTGCTGCCCTCTGAAATGTCTGCTAGGAGTCATTTTAACACCGATTGATCTTAACTGGAGAAGTTGAAGCAAATGTACATTTTAGTATTGATTTTTGTAAATGTATATGGCACACACCGCGGGAATATGAACAAAATAATAGTAATTTTGTAAGACAGATGAAAATAATTTCGTTTATTAAGTAATGACATCATTTATTTGCATTAAATGAAACATTTTGGCCCAAATTAAAGGATATTTTAAATTCATCACATTTTTTCTTGTCAATTGATATTAGAGACTTTTGTGGCCGTGGTAGGCTAGTATTTAAGGTGAGGGACTTGTGACTTGCTTGCCATGAGTTCGAGCCTGGTACCGTTGAAGACTCACAGTGCAGAGTGGTCGATGCACGTTAAATATGTTGAGTCTCAAACATCCTCCCGTTGGTGTGGTGTGGAAGTTAGAAGACGGGATGCCGGCTCAGGTGTCGTCCTGGTCATTTGACCATGGTACAAAATTACGAGGTGCTTCTCTAAAATCCCTAGAGTTGCTGAATTGTTCAATGTTAACACTCCCTCACTCACAGAGCCTTTTACCATACATACCATTCAAATTAATCAAATATTGTTTCATTTCTACATATAACAATCAAACATATATTAAAACTAAGTTCTTATATTGCACATCTAGGTAAACATTTCATTATAGAATGTGGAGATAAAATATATGCTTAGTAAACTGAATATTAACTATTTGTAAGAATTTTGAAAGAGCTAATATATTTCTACAACAATAATAATATTCAATTATAATAGGGACAAACATCAAGTTATTGAATTGAAATACTTAGTGTCTCACAATTTATCGTACATTCATTTACATAAAGTGATTACATGTTCTGATGTAAATTTGGAGTCAATATTTATGCAATAGAAGTATATAGGAAAGCAAATATAATTGCAACATGATACATATATTTAACTATCTTAGGCTTGGTATTTTTTCTAATTATATTAGAATTAGTTAACAAAAGAAATTTTTTAATATAGCCAAAGATAAAAAAAATGTGTATTGTCTCTAATAGTATCAGATAAATCATGTTTTTTTTTAATTATTTTTAATGGATTCATGAATTGGAATACTTGACATTCTAAGGAAAACTCGTATCGTTAACTTTACAAGTTCAACTAATATATTCTCGATAGAACTGAGGTCAAGACTTGGAGAAGATCATGTCAAGTGCATAAACGAATCCTCATGTTCTTGTAACCAATTCTTTCTTGAAATCCTAAGACTTAAAGAGCATTAGCATTATCTTTTTAAAAAACCCAAATTCATTGCCTTCGGGAAAGAAGTAATATGTGGACGAAATGAGGTCATATACATGTATATATACTCATAACGCGTCATTGTATTATGTACCTTTTCTCTCCTCTCAGCGAAGAACATACCTATATAAATACACCCACACTTATCCGAAGAATAAAATTTGTTCAGATGTCTGTACAGTGCTATGTATACAATAAAACAATACTCCATATATACTTCTCTTCTAACTTTAATTTTACACTTTCATGGAATAAAATGTATATCTATACACTCACCAAATAACATGACTATTGATATGACTCAATGGATCCATCTATATATTCTTAACTGTTTTCAGTCTCCTTTTTTTTTAGTTAATCACAGTATTAAGATGTGTTGTTGCTGTATTACATCCATTCATTTTAGTTCCCGTCTCATTGTATGAGTGAAAATTGCATAACTCTCTTTGTGATGAAGACATTTGTGAGTGATAGTTTTATAATTTTTGATTATTAGCAGTTACTACTCATTTCAATGATCTTCGGTCATGATAGTTGGAAATAAATTTTTGAGCTTAAATACTTTTACGAATTTTGTTTACCTTTATGTTTTCAAAATTTTAAATACGGCTGTTGTTGCGGAAAATAAGGCTGGTTAATTCAGGTATCTTCTTGTAGGTTAAATTCAAAGATAAACGTTATTAGTCTGCCTCAAGCTAATAGTGTTTAACTTTGTTTTGCTCTGAATTATTTTTGTCATTACCTAAAAAAATCTGCTTGTGCTGTTGCCTAGAATTTTTATAAATTTCATACTGTTTTAACACTATTTAAATTAAATATAGTGGGAGGTGATATATACAGATTTTCCTGTATATACACGTTCTTAGGCATTTTAAAATTTGTATGCTTAAATTCCGATCGCAACTTTTCTTGTGAATGCAACTCTCTTTATTCGCAATTTCTCTTTATATTATGAATGAATTTGCTGCGTGGGCTTAGACATCAATGATAAACCAATATTGTTCAATGTAGTGCCCCAATTTATCTTCAAGGTTCCTAATTTATAACAACCATCAGTCGTTTCAAGTTATTATATACAAAATTAGAGTTTACAGCTAAATAAAATTATATTGAATATTTTGAATAATTAAGATTCTTTTTAAAAGCAATGTTAGTGATACTATAGTAGAAGTTAGAAACTAACATCACAATCGCGAGGTAGTATGAACTTGGAGTTATATCTAGACGTATATGGATTTTTTACCAGCGTATTAAGTTTTAGTTTTTTTTTAATTGTGTATATTTTATTTTTCCTCAAATAGAATCGTTATTTTTTTTAGATACAATAAATACGATATAACGATCTAAAAATGTTAAGGTAATCGACTACATTCGGAACCTTGATTTTTAAAAAAAGTATAAATTTATAGTTTTCATGATATTTAGTGTTATTTGGATTAGAATATATGTATAAAATTTTTTTAAAAATATTATTACAATAAAAAATTATTTAAATGAAATATTTTGGCAAAAAATGAACTTAGAATTATCTATTTTCAAAACATTCTCCTTTGATAAAAAATACTTCTAATAATAATATTTTGCATATATCAAGCAAAGACTTTTCCAGAGTTCCTGAATTAGGATTATTCAAAAATGCAATTATTTTCAGAGTTACAACCAATTGAAATACTTATCGGTGTTTTTCCATTACATTTTCTTCACTGTTGTATTAAAATATGGATATAAATCACCTTCTAAATTATATATTTCAAAAATTCTAGATCAGACTCTGTAAAGACATCTGAACCGTATTTAGGCAGAATATTATTATTATAGAAGCATTTTCCATAAAAGGATAATGATTTGAAAATAGATAATTCTATGTTCATGTTTCGCCAAAATATTGTATTTAAATAATACATTTTTACTGTAATAATATTCTTAAAACAATTTTATACATGTATTCTAATCTAAGTGACATTAAATATCGTAAACATGATCCATTTATATGCTTTTGCAAAACAACAGTTCAGAGCGCAGACGAATACATTAATAAGAATACTTTTAGAAAATAGTAAATAAAAATATCTTCCTTTTAATTAAATCAAAGCATTTTTTTTTAGATTCATATCTTTCATAACTAAATGAATATATTATTTTGTATTCTAAATAAAAAAAAATATATTTTATAAAATTTTTTAATTTGGATTATTTTAAACTACATTGCAAAAAATAAGCTAGTTTCCTTGACGATTAAATTCCATTTATTGGTATAAAGTTAACTAGCTAAAAATTAAACTGAAGTAACAAATAATAAGTATATACGAAATCCACGTATTAATATGATACCGCATATTCATTAAGAAATTCTAGGAAATAAATTTTCTTCTTGACATGCTTTCCGAATAACATTGTTCTACTTTAGACACATTTGGCACAAAACCTAACAGAGCCACCATCAAAAATTTTTGAATTACTTCCAGGTCTTCAGTGGCTGTACAAGAAAGAATACGACACTGAAAAGAAGACATTGCCAATGACAAATGAGTTGGATTCCAAAAAGAAAAATGTCGTGTACGTCTTCAATGCTGGATTGTGGAATGAGAAGCCGTTTCTCTCTCTGAAATCGTGTAGAGAGGAAGATCTTGACCAAACCTTCGCTGAACAAAAATAGGATACGGAAAACTAGATAAGATATATACAAGTAAAAAAGAGTGAACTTAAGAATAATGCATTTCCGGTGGTTTTGCACATATCATTATCCCAGGGAAAGATGACAAATGCGATGCCGTTTCTGGAATTTTATTTTAGTACTTAAAGGAATTTTTTCTAGTATTTTTTAGATGTTTTTATTGTCCAGAAGAAATATGCTTTTCCAGATGACAGCTTTTATACACATCCGAGTTAGAGCTTGGAAAGTTTTTAATTCTCTGAACTTAAATCATTAATCTTAACTTAATTCGCATCCTAACTTATTTAGCTTAGGGTTGATGAAAATAAAAAATTCCTAATTAAAACAATCTTTCAAAAACTGATATGAAAAATTATGCTACTTTTTCACTTGAAAAAAGTGTAAATATATGTATCATTTAAGAACTGCATGTGTCTTGATTTGTTTATAAAGATATCAATTGAATTATATAAGTGTAAAAAAATTCAAGTTTTAAAAGCTTTAGGTCTGTAAATTCGAGATACAATTAAAATATAACCCACAATTTCAAAATTTGGATTCTGTCTATAATGTACATAAAAAATTATTCACAATAATGAGCGTAGTTTGGCATTAAATAATGTCAACTTATGCATTTTCAAATTAATTTAAACACTGAATATGCCCATATGTAAAGCCTATATCAATATCAAAAAGTTTAAATTTTATTCTAATAAAATAGGAATCAATAATTAGTTCCTGAATTTAATTATTGATTATTTGGAGAAAAATAGGGAATGTATCTTAAGCTGAATAAAATATCTAAAAAAATCAAGGTAGAAAGCTAATTTGTAAAATGTTTTAGCGTAGTATGAATGTATTGAAAAATAACTAATATTCAGCCTGAAAGAACTAAAAAACAGCCTCCCGCGGGTGCTGTAACTCGTTTTTATCCTGGGTCATACCATCTATATAAGAGTGCACAGTTTTTAAATTTGAATTGATCCCACAGTCGTTGGATAATGCTAGGAGCCAGTCAGAGACTCTCAAGCAGCAGCATCTAGTGACAAGACCGTTTCTCTTCATCTTAGTGCCGGCAACCTAAATGAACTGAGTAAATAATTTCTATGCGACATTTCTAAACTCTCCAAAAAATTTTCTACGAAATTAATAACAATGATTTATCAACAGTCATACACATAACGCACAAACCAACTACATTAGTTTCATTTTGCACATTTTTTTTCTAATTTTTACTTAAATCTTAATTTATTTTAAATAATGTCGCTTTTTTTCATATAAGCTTTCTTAAAGTACATGATTATTTGTTCCAAAAAAAAATGGAGGATAATGTTGCTGCCGTGTTATTAATGTCAAGCTTCAAAAAATGCATTGCACCTTAACTTTTCGAAGACAGTATATTCAGTTACACGTTTTAATATATTAAAGAAATGTACACAAATTAAGAGCTTTTGTGAGATTTTATTTAAAGTGCTTATGGCAATTTCCATTGATTTATTGTTTTAAGGTTAATGTATTATATATAATATAATGTTTTTCATTATTCTTACACATTGCTTTTTTACATTATTCTTACATTCAGAATTTTATGAATTTATTTATGAACTTGTAACTATTCTCGATAAAGAATGCATTATTTTGATATTTCGCAATCTAGTATATACACTGAGTAGTATATACACATTTTGTTTAAAGTGTTTATGGCAATTTCTATTGATTTATTGTTTTATAGATAATGTATTATACATACTATAATGTTATTCTCTCTCTCTCTCTCTCATTATTCTTACATATTACTCTTACATTATTTTTACATTCAGAATTTTATGAGTTTATTTATGGACTTGTAACTATTCTCGTAAAGAATACATTATTTTGATATTTCGCAATCTAGTATATACACCAGTGTTTCTCAAACTGTGGGGCGCGCCCCCCTGGGGGGCGCAATTCCCTTACGAGGGGGGCGCGAGCATATCAAAAATAAAAGGTTTAAAAAATAATTAATTTACTCTGGAATGAAGTAAAACAAAATACTTTCAGGCATAATAAAAAATGCACTTTTACTCTGATATAATTTATAGGCGATATGTCATCAAAAATAAAAACTGATGCAAAAAAGAGGTAAAAAAACTTTTATTTTATTTACTGTAATCTCATGATGAGTGATTTTTACTACTCTTTCAGAGAAAAAATAAATCCCAGACCCAGAATCGAAAAAATTTAGGAACATAAAAAATTCATCACTGAGATTATTTTTGAAATACTGCACACACATGATAGCTGTAATCTGTTTTTGCTGATAATCTATTTGACCTTTTAAGTTATTGGTACAGTTAGTTATGCCACCTCTCTTATAGGTATCTGTTTCTCATTTAGGGAAGTTGTAAGTAATGTATTTCTCTGTTGCGCTTTTTTCCATGCAAAAGAGTCTTATGATATTTGGAAAACCACGGAGAACATTTTGAATGATTACTTGGTCAAGACTTATTTTTATGAGTATTCTGAAACATATAAAGCATAATGAAAAACGTTTTACACAATTTTTTTTAGCAGTAATATAAATATTATCACTTTTAACCCGGAAGTGGTCGCGCGGGACACACAGATCACAAAAGCGTTAATTCTTGCAAAACTGTTTATTTGTTACCAAAGAAAAATTGAAAAGTTCTTGAAAGTGGGTAAGTTTACTTTCTCTTAGTTAAATTATTCACTAGAATCACGATTTGTATCGTGTAAAATAAAATAATTATATATAAAAAAAAGGATTGGGGTGACTCAATCACCCCGCGTGACCATTAACGCTGTATCGGGTGTGTTTCTGCCCCCGGAATAAAACATTTTGAAATCTTCTAGCTATAAATATTAAAAATAACACTATTATTCTTCTTTGGAATTTTATATTATTTTTCATTGCTAAACATTAATTCTAAATGCTAATTCTGTGAGGCTTAAAATTACAGTTCGCTTAAAACTAATTATAATATGAGCATTCATTTTAAAATATTATTTTACATTTTCGTAAACATTGTCGCGCATTTGGGTTTACTCTCCTAACTATTCAGCTATTTATCAAGAATGTTTTAGTTTTTTAAAAAAATGAACTCGTTCGAAGAGCGGGTTCTTCAGACAGTATAATTTTAATGTATCAGTGTGCTGCACATTGTATTTTATATCTAATTTATTAATGCTAAATTAAGAGCAAGTTTTATAAGTATTAGCGACTTCCATGGGCTTGTCTTGCAGAGGAAAGTTTTTCAAATGAAGGTTTACGATTAGAAATGGACACTCTGAGTACATTTTCTATATTTGGTTGAGATCTATATTTTGTCTTGAAAGCAGCCACCTCATTTTACAATCTATTCCAATTTAAAAATTCGAAAAAAAATAATATATATATTACTTAAAAGTTACAAATATAAAATTTAATATACTTATCTTATTAATTTTTACGGTTTATAATTAAGATCGTTTTGTAGCTTTAGCGTCAAAGTGCATTATTATTGCATTCAATACATTATTATTGTATAAGGGGCGCGATAAAAATTATATGATTGAAAAGTGGGTCGCCAGTATTGAAAGTTTGAGAAGCACTGATATACACTGAGGGGTGAATTTATTATGATCATTATATCGTTAGGAAATTTTAGCATTTAATGCAATCTTGTTTCTTAGGCTAGTCTCCACGAGGTGTTCATATACCGTTTTTAAAATCTCAGATATTGCTAGTCGAAAATAGTATTTTACAAAAATGTATAAATGAATTGTTCTAGATCTAAATATCGAATAGCACTTTTAATGTCATCCCACAAATGCTTTAAGTAAAATTTAATACGCATTGCGAAATTCAATATGAATTATGCCATATATTATATACCGGAATCAATATTTTTTGCTCTAATGGGCCTGCGGATTGGTATTTCTACCTTTTCAGACGTAGTGCATTCCTCAAGTGTTGGTATCATTTTTTATTGCGGCATCATATAGGAGATACCAACTGCTGCAAGTAATTTTGACAATTTACAGAGGTCAATCTACAGAGGGAGTGCCTGAGCTCTGCCAATGTGTGAATGTCGTACTTAAAAATTTAATTTTCCCGAGAATATCCAAACCAAACGGACATTCAAGAGAATTTTTTTACATTTTGCCTAATCATACGACATGGACGCTGACAATTTTCTGCATCATGAAAATCCACCGACTTGGGCCGGGTTCAAACCCACAACCTTGAATGCCGAAGGCCAGTGACAAACCAACTGTGCCACTCACCAGCATATTAAATATTACAACCATAGAAAAGTAGGAAAAATTTTACAATTGATTATACAGCCTCAGAAGAGAAAAGTGTTGCGTAATTTGCCAAATCAGTGTAAAAACATTACAATTTTAACCAGCTTCTTTTACGATGCAATTCTTACAAATACAACATGTTATTCAATATTTTCTTTCTTTTTAAAAACAAATTTCATCAAAAATGTATAATATCTAAAGGGCTATTATTTTAAGGAAACTTTCAAATATTACTCACATGCAAAATTATTCGTCTGAATTTACACAAAGTAATTAACATTCACAATGCATATATTTTAAAAATATACGTAACATTTTAAACTTGACGTAACATTTTAAATGATACACGGCGTGGTTGAATATCAAGTATTTGTACCATCTAATAAGATATTATTTGATAGATATTATCAAAAAAGTGCGTTAAATTCATTTTCGAACACATGTATGATTACTGGAATTTTGTTTGCAACTGATGCAGTTGCAAACGAAAAAAAAATTGATTGTGCTAAAAAAATTTTTAATTAATTATATTTCAGAATTAAAAAAAAATACTTTAAAATGAAACAGAAACAAAAAACCTTAGCTCAAAAACCTTCAAATATTTTAAAAACTAATTTTTTTATCAAATCCGAAATTTGGTTGCAAGCTTTCCAATGATATGGGTGACAAAAAAATGCAAAAAAGAAAAAAGAAGTCGGTATATTTGAAATTTGTAGAGTAATGTGTAGCCGAAATGCCATATTCACAAAGCTGGAGACAAAACTGATATATGCTTGAACAGTCTCAATCCTGTAATTCTGCAAAATCTAGCGCTAAAAAACATTTTTTCCCAAACTTAAGGTTAATATTGTACTACCCGTTCTTCAAAATATATGATATGTAAATTCTATTACTTTTACTTGAGCTTTTTTTAAAAATTGAGGCCGCCCAGTGCATAGTATCACACTTCCACACCACTGGTCTGGGGTTTATTCCCATGCTGGGCAAGGTCCATTCAGCTTTTCATCTATACTGCAGTGGGTAGATAAATGAATATCAAGCTATTTAGCGGACTTAAACTCTGGGGGTCTCGCTTCAGACTGACCACCTGATCGGGACCTCTGCTCTTGCACCTCAGCCCCCAATGGTCACGTGTACTGGGATGGGCAAAGTAGGCCCTGAGCCCTCATGGGTTGTTGCGCCACTGAGTTTGAGTATTTTAAAATTATGACGAGAAACATGTTTGTGACCTTAATTTTGAACATGAGTATGTTTACTGTGTGATTGTGGCAAATTTAAACGCATTAATTATTTTTTCCTTAGAACGGGTATACTATTTAAAAATAATATTACCCGTGCTTTTTTGTTAAGAAAATATTTTTTCTAAGGTATTGTTAAGATAAAAACTTCTAAAATTTCACAATTCTAAATAATCCTTTAAAATTCATAAATTCTTCCTTCAAGAAAGTGGAAAGTGGTTGCTTATAAATTTTCAATAAATATAAAAAATTTACAGAACGTCATTAAACAACATATTTTGTTAAATGTATCGGTAAGTTTCTTTTTTTTTTGAAAAATCAGCATGATACTTAAAGTGAAAGCAATAAAAGTAAATTTTTGAAGAAAAAGCATTTATTTGCAGTCATATTACAAAAAAAAAACAAAAAAAAAAATTACAAAATGTGAAGTTTCATCAGATTCAGTAAACAAGTGAAGAACGCGTGCTACTCATATTTCCATGATCTTCTAATATGTGTGTATCAATATGTATAAGTGAAATAACATGATTGTATGGAAAGAATATGTTAAAATGATGTAATTAAATATAAGCATAATCTAGAAATTTTGTAAAATTTTGTACTACGTGCAATTAAAGAGGAAGAGAATATGAAAGAACACACACACAAATATAGTCTTATACACGAAACAATGATCTTAAATATAACAATAATATGAGGCTTGAATTTATTAGACGTTGTTCTAAATATGTTCTCTTTTTTAAATTTCCAATACATTTTTAGTAAGAAATAAATGTCGTGAAAATATAAATCTAAACATTTTTGAATGAACTATCTTGGAGTTTTTCGAATATTGTTCAAATTGAAGTAATGAAAGTTGTATTTAAAATTAACATTAGGGACGATGATTTATGATGAAAGAGATTAAAAAAATATTATCAAATGAGCCCTAAAATTTTTAATTTGTAAATAATTTCATTATCTGTACATATATAATAGAAAAGCAACTCATTATCTTGCCCATCACGACATATCCAGAGCCATTAGACTTATAGAATTGAAATATGGTGAACATGTTTCTTCTGATCAGTTGAGATTCACTGAAAAAATTTTTTTGAGAAAATGAACAACCAAAAGAGATCTGCGGGGTCATGATAGTTAAAAAAATTCCCACTCACGAACTATTAGACTAACAAACTTTCTTACGTAAATTGACTCTCAAGTATGGGTCGGACAGATCTAAAATTTGGACGGTATGTTTCTTTGATTACAGCTCCCTCCCTCCCTGAGAACGGGCTTTTTGAAAATCAACTCTCAAGTGAGAATCTCAAGATTGTAAAAGATAAATAAATGTACAACTGATTTAGAAATTAAACTGTATTTTTAGTTTGTTTGCTTTTCTTTTGTAAATTCAAAAGGACAGGCCTCTAAAAATATTTTTAATACAATTGAAAGTTTAATGTAAGGGCTAAGATACAAATAACTTTAGAACAATAGCTTTATAACATCATAAAGTACTCAGCAAAGTGGACAAATTATATATCTGGTCTCATATATTAATTTTATTATGCTTAGGACACTATAACACTAATTTTTAAAAGCAGTGGACTTTCTTTCTAATTCAATTATAGCAAAAAGGAATTTTCATAAAAAAAAAAAAAAAAAAAAATTGGAATGAAACCACAATCATACCTATGATTTTTGTTTATTTATAAATGTTTGAAAAATTACTTCATAATTAATTTTATAAGCGTATGTGTGTCTTTCTAAATTCTGTAAAAGGAAATGAGAGAATTTTATAAGTTGAATTATTTAATATAAAAAATATTTCCTTAACTTAGGCTTTTGCATTTTAGGCATTATAATTGATAATGATAATGGAAAATAATTTCTATGAACTTTAATAAAAAGGCAGTTTATTCATTTTTTATCTCTTTTTCTTAAAAATAGCCAATATTTATATGTATATATATATATATATATATATATATATATATATATATAAACTTCGTTGTTACTTTAATTAAAATATACTTCCCATAAATAGCACCCTATAGTAAATCAATTTCTTAACTGTTTTTCGAAATTAGGAAAATGCAATATTATACGCATATATATTTAAAAGTATTTTCTGAAATCAACGTCAAAAACATAATAAGTTATTAAATAATATCTTGTTATTATTAAAAAATATATATATCAACATTACATTCCTAACAGGTTTTTTGAATAATATGAGAAAATTCATTTTAAGCATTTCTGTTTAAGTTCTAGTTCGTAAATCTATTTACGTTGTATGTTTTGAATTAAATAACTATCTTCTACTATTTCAACACAAACAATATATAAAGTATCATTTATATTATTAAAAAAGTGTAATTCACATTATTAGAAACACTTTAACAAAACATACATTACTGAACGGAACTCAGTGACACAACAGCCCATGAGGGAAAAGGCCTACTGTGCCTATTTCAGTTTACTTGACCTTAGTGTATGTGCAGATGTTTCGGTCAAGTTGTCATCCTGACGCACAAGACCCCTAGTGATCAATTCCCAAGGAAGACTGGTACTCATTTATCGACCCATTGAAGGGATGAAAGGCTGAGTCGAACTTCCCCAGACTGGAATTAAAAATCCCTGACTTATGGAATTATACACTACCACTCAGCCACTAGGCTTCACAACAGGTACTAGGAAATGACTTTTCTTAGTCCAAATATAGATGTAAAATATAATTCTGGTAAGTTACTATACTTTTTTTTCATGCTTCATAACTAATGAAACAATAATGGTTTTAAAATGTGTTAAATTTGTCTCTAAAAGTTTGTCTATATTTAGAAAAGTACATTGGATTTATTAGCCACAATTAGTTTTGCTAAGAATAATTTAAAACGTTTCTACCAGTCTAATATATTATTCATGGTTTAGGGAACAATTCACTTCCATTCTAGCATTGAATCAAGTAACACAATGGACAAATATATCAATTGTTAAATTTCAAATATCCACAACAATGTTTGGGTAACAAATGTGCATAAAGTATTTTATTCTCACTTTTATTCCTGTAATAAACTATGCAAGCATTAAAAATACATGTATTTCAGGTGTACAGCGATTACAATCAAAGTTATGTTTCTAAAATTGTACTACACTCTGATTTTTAATTAACAAAATTTCTACTTCTATATTTACAAATCTATACTGAAAACGAAGTATTTAAAATGAATGAAACGAACGAAATAATTTGTTTCAATGTTATTCTTCTGTAGCATGTTTGATAGCATGATATCTGTGTATATATAATATATATACACAGATAGCTATAGAACCTCAGCATAACTATTCCAAATAGGAAATAATAGGCACAATAGTACAATAACAAACTCCTGGCCTTAAAAACCACGATTGCAGGTTTAAACAAGTTTTAGGGCTAGCCAACCTTCACCTGTAATTTGCCTAAGCCTCTGAGCCAAAGGGAAAAGAAAGAATAATAATAAAAGAAATTTAAATATTACAAATACAATCACTATAGTAATAAAATATAACGATAAAAGTATAGCCTACTGGTATTCACAGTCTAGATTTAAACTCGATGCCAAAGGTCGATAGTAAGACTTACTTCGTGAGTGTATCAACTGGTTGTGTTTCCCCCCAAATACAACAGAAGAATATATATATATATATATATAGAGAGAGAGAGAGAGAGAGAGAGAACACCAGCTGTCGCTGCATTCGTCCCTTCCGTCTCGTCCCGTCTCTGTGTCGTTTTCTGTCTTCCCCCCGCAATTTCCCATTCGTCCGTCGTCTTTTATCCTCGAACCGCCCTTTACCGTAGGTGGCGCCTTTTTGGCCTTACGCTTAAAGGGCCCCTTTGACAGAAATCGAAACTCGAAAACGATAAAAGCGCCCCCCTTTTGGGGGGGATTTGGGGGGCCCGAAGGGCGACGTACCATGTCATGGTCGTAAGATCGAAGGTAAAACCTTCATAAAAGATGAATTATATGCCTTTTTTTTTTAAAAATTTTCCCTTATTTTCGATTTTGAAATAAACATTTTTTAATGCTACTATTCTTCCAAAATTTCGCTTACTTTATTCAACTTTTTTGATGATTATGTTCTAAAGCCGCGATGAAAAAAAATGAATCACTTTTTTGAATCTCCCCTTTTTTCAAAATTTAGGGGTGGGTTCTGTTCGCCCAACAGGAAAACCCCCCCCTCCTTTTACTTTGTTCAAAAAAAAGAAAAAGGGGAGCTTCTTTCATTTTCCTTTTATTGGTGGGGTTCCATTTGATTTTACAGTTTAAAAAACGTTTATATGAAACCAACTGACCCTTTTATTGCTCTTCCCCCATCGCTCAAGTTTGGAAGGATTAAAGACTCCAAATTCAAAAAAAGGCGAATACAAAGTTGACTAAGTGTCACTTCCGTCCGATCTTGACTTAGAACAGGGATGGCCACACCAAATGACCTTTTCAGAAAAAAATTAAATCCTGGGGCTGCATGTAAAGATTTTTTATATTTATATTAGATTTAAACCCCCCTTACAAAATTTAAGAGTTAAAATTTTTTAAAAAAACGGAATGAATTATTATTGATTTTATTATTTTTCATCTATACATGCATAGATAATTTAATAATAATAATGCAATGAATCAATGATCTTTTTTTCACACAAACGTCAAGTCAGGGGCATTGAGATTAAATGCAACCATTAACGTATTCTGAGTTTAATTTGTTTTGTAT
>BMAV01017598.1:143496-169532 GCA_019973955.1 Trichonephila inaurata madagascariensis | reverse complement strand
TTTCTTTTAAATAAACAGTATTTCGATATATAAGTCTAAATTTTTTTAATACTCATTTTTTTTAAATCTCTCATTTTTATACTCGCCGTATAATGCGCACCCCTAAATTTTGATCTTATTTTTGGTGTTAAAAGTGCGCGTTTTACGCCGAATTTTACGGTATATTATAGATTTTTAAAAATACAGCTATTAACGCCTCTAGAAATTCAATCAACATTAATTAAAACGTAATGCAATCTCTCTAAAAAATTGTTTATGCTTTATGTTATAATTTACATAAAAATATTTTATAAATACTTCTAAGAGATCCTCTTTCCCTCTTTAAAAGTAATTTTGAATTTTCGTTACAAAGGAAATATAGTCGGACCTTTTTTATAATGAAGTCACTAAATCCCGGAAAAAAGTTCGTTATATGGAAAATTCGTTATACAGAGGTTCATTTTTTAATATACTTTATAAGCTACATAAAACAAATTTTAAATTCATAAACACTATATATTAAACAAAGTAATTATTCACACCTTTTTTAAAATTAGTATATGTTGATTTTATATATCTTACCCATCAAAAGAAAGAAAGAAAAACTACAAGGAAAACAAGAAAAAAGAATGTGGAAGAATACAATGTGTTTTCAATATTAAGAAAATAATTTTACATTAAAATTAATGAAATTTAAGGACATGGTTCTCGATGCAATTAATTGTATCGTTTTTTTTTACACGATGGATACATTTCTCGAAAAACTATGTGTAAAAAGTTATTGTGCAGAAAAAGTTCTACTATAAAAACGGGCGGGGGGGCCGCATTACACGTTAATCAAAGATTGTGAAAAATGAACAGGGCTTATGTTGTGGAATTCCGCACTTCAACGAAATCTACAACACATAATCTTTATTCTATGTGGTCAGTAGCGCACACAGAAATTTTTCAAGGGGGGTTGGGGGGTCCGGGGTCGAAAGTCCACCATTCTTGTATCATGCTCCTTTTGATTTTATCGATTTTCGGGAACAAAGAAAAAGTAAAAAACTAATTATTGATTAAATAATTAGCATTAATTAATAAAATTAATCATTAATAACAAATACTTAGTTAAATTTTACGTGCTATATACTTAGAATTATAATCAATCGGAAAAAAAATCAAGGGCTTTGGGGGGTCCGGACCCCCAGGACCCCTTCTTTGTGTGCGCCACTGCCTCGTACTCATTACACTTTCACTTATGTAGCAATATTTATTTTGCGTACGTCGTACTTCTTTCATGAGGTGAGGTATTCATAACGAAAATCATAATTTCTTCACAATGGCGGTTTTTAATCACTCGATCGCGGCCGCCCCCTTTATGTATGTCTGATATCTTGTACCCCCAAGATTTTGAACGCTCCTCCCCTCTGACTCACAACACATTGGTTTCTGTGCCATGCCTATCTACTCAACACACATGGCTTTTAGAGACATTTATTATTCAATCTTTCACTGAATTAGTTCATTTTTACCAGCTGTAATACCTCATCCCCTGAGATTCATGGTATTTAATTCATTATTAGTTCTTTCGATCACTTCTCAATATTCTAAATTGCTGTTGCGTACCTGAATAATATCACAAACGAAAGAACCAACCAGAGCTGCGCACAGCCCTCTGTTCCCTCTCTTATACGCGGAACTCATTACTTCTGTTCCTTTTTTATCCAATTAGCTACTCTTCCCACCACAGTCCAACTGTAGTCTCGACCTACCACTTTTTTCATTGCGTGTTTTACGCACTTTAATTTTTTTGATAGCGAATAAATTTTTATGCAACATCAGCTTAATTATATTCTATTTCTTATAGTAATTATAATGATAGGGTAAACGTTAAATTTTAAGTATGGAACCTTGAAAACTTTTGAGCCGTGGTCCCAACACACATGGCTGAGTGATTTAAATGCAATCGCGTTATCGTGCTATGAATTCAGTTCTTAACCCTTAACTTCCCACTGTTGCATTTCTGCAATATATGATTTATTTTAATTTAACAGACTCAATATTTTTTTTAATTTCCTACAAATCACTTATCTGAGAAAAAAAGATTACTGCAACGAAATACATGCTAATTTGTTCACTAGATGGAAGTACATTATTTCCAGAAATCACAGCAATTATAAAAATCTCTGAGATGCCTCAAGAACTGTGTTTTTGCTATAAAATAATCCATTATAATTCATGCTTCCTCTTGTTTATCGACGAAATAAATTACCAGGTAAGAAATTTAAACATTTTATGTTCCTTTAAAAGTAATTTTGCTTTTTTGATGGAAAAAGTTTAAAAGAAATTTGATTTTAATCATATGTTGCAGGTCTGCAACATTGGTCTTTGGTTACCATTTTGAAATGGCCAAAAAGCGTATACTAACACAAGATGAAATTGGTAGATATATGAATAATCCGGACGAATTAAGTGCATTAAATGAGGATGGTCTTGAAAATTCTGATGATGATGTTGATTTTTATCTGATTTTGTGTCATCTAATGAAGATTCGGACAGCGACTGTGAAAATAGTATTGGTTCACAAAATATACAATCCAGAATATAAAAAAATCCGATGATGATAATAAATTAGATAGAAGTATTTCAGTCAGAGAACCTTTTTAAAATTTTTTTAAGAATAATAAAATATTGTCAAAGAATTTTTATGGAAAAATCAAAACATTTCATTGAATGAAGTAATAAAATTCCATGGAGATGACACGCTCCCAAGAGAAATTATGGATTTTGAGGGCGAAAAGTGTAAAGTAGGACTTTGTTACAACAAAATCAATAACTGCTTTAAAAATTTTCATTGTATGTAAGGCTAAAGCAATTTATATATAACAATGAGAATAATAAAATCCACACACAAAAGAAAGTTTTGTAATTTACTGCACTACACTGCGCAATGTTGCACTTCTGCAACAAACAAAAAAAATGACTGAAATTCAATTTAAAACTATATTTTTTTATATATATTTTCCCCTTTTATTATTACTTGAGAACTAACTAATGTAATTGTTTCATAGAAATTTTAAAAAATTGGGAAGTTAAGGGTTAATCTTTACATATGTGTTTCCACTATTTTTTGAAGATATCACGTTGTAGAAACTGCTATGTGTAGTTGCAAACAATAGAAAAACAGAATTAATATTCTTGATCGCGAAATAGATGTAGAATTTTTTCATTGGAGGACAATTTAGTGATCTAGTCTAGGATGGCATATGTTTGGCATTCTTGAGTCTGTAAAAGAGAAAAATCTTAGCATTAAACGAGAGACCTTCCGGACCCCGTAGGAAAAAGCAGAGAACGCCCAGGGGGCCCGCGAACCACAGTTTAAGAAGGGATGTTCTACAAAGTGACTATTTTTGATTCAAAGAAAATAAATTAACGCTGTCTTATTTCCTCTTTTTATATACTTTTAACGTGATTTTGGAATTTAAAGAAGTGTTCACCCCTACACTACAGTGTTTCCGTATTTCGAACTAATACACTATTTATCTGCTTCAAGTTTGTATGTAACTTCTGGGAGATGCAGTTTCTATGAGCAAAAAACCTTGAGGATATTACCTCAAATTACGACGATCTATTTTTTCTTCTCGAGTTTACAATTTTCTAACGAATCAAATTGGGAAATAATTTGATCAGAATGCATGCAGATATTTGTAATATTTTACTTTCACCTCCTTATTTATTAGAATGTTTCCATGACAACGAAGAACAGAAAACTAAAATATACAAATATTCAAGAAACTTTAAAAAAAAAATATGTTTATCAAGTAATATATATTTCACATGCAATTTTAAATTATTCACATGATGTTGATTAGAAATGGTGGAATTAAAAAAACACGCACACACACGTCTATAAAGTAAAATTATTAAATTATTTGCTACATGTAAGAAATAATTAAGAAGATTTTTTTTTAAAAAAGGCAATTTACATTTCTTGGATTATGCGAATTTGCTGACTATCCGTAATGATATAGATAGTTAAAAAAAGATGGAGATTAAGGACAATGTTTTAAGCTCCTAAGTTAGCTTTATGTTGATGAAACTAAAATGAAAAATTAATGAAATATTATTTTTCAACAGTAACATGTAATAAACAATGTATTTTTTTTTTATTTAATGTACCGTAAAATCCGGCATATACAATGAGCACCTATACTTTCAAGCTGAATTTCTAATTTTTAGGTATATTCGCCGTAATACGCGCACCCTCTTTTTTACGAAGAATCCTGAAATGTACGTATTCGAGGTATTATCCCAGGCGCTATTGAAAAAAGTATTACACTTCCGGCTCTTTTAAGCTCATCAAAGTGTGTCATTTCTTTTAAATAAATAGCATTTGATTTATTTAGAGGGCTAATTTTTTTATGGTCACCTATTTTTTATTTTTAAAGGTATCATTTTTACACCCGGACTATAACGCGCATCCGTAAATTTCGAGCTTATTTTTTTGTCTTAAAAGTGCGTGTGATACGCCGTATTTTACGGTAATCTAGAAAGATCTAAATTACATAGTCATTTATTCAGCACCGGGCCGATCCTAGCAGGTGTACAGTGCATGCACCGCACGCGGGCGACCCGTTCAAAGAGCAGCCTTGGGCCGTATATAATTCTATCAATCGAGCTAAATTTTTTGCGAACTTCTCAAAATAAAACTTATAATAAGTCGAATAAATATATGCTTAATTTTAAACAGAGTTATTGACAAATCAAAATAAGTCCCGATTTCCCGATAACATAGCATAATTTAAGAGAAATAGAATGTTAGTGCACAGTGTGTTGGTCTGAGTCCTACTCTAATGCCTACTCTTTATGCACATCCTCCATTTAAGAGCAAAATTCGTGGCAGAGCCGGCAATAACGCAAAAAAAGGGATTTTTTTTTTGCTTATCAGCGGCACTGGCGGCGCACTGTTGATGCTTAACAAAGGCGCCACAAAAATGATTTTTCCGAAATTTGCTTTACGAAAATATCTAATATGGTTAATATTACATAAGACACGGGAGTGCTTACATTCAATATGCTTTGGAGAAAATTAAAAGTTTTCAATTTTATTATAACTTACAATTTTGAAAAAACAAGATTAAGGAAAGATGTTATTTTTGTGTCTATTTGAATTTTTGTTAATGTTTTACTTTTTACTCTTATACATGTAGAGATTAGTTCATAAATTCAACGTTAAATATTAGTCAAAATATGAAAAATTCTCTAGAGGGATGGCACATTAATTGTTTGCACGAGGGCCTCTGACGCCTTACGATCGGTCCTAATTAAGCACCATGTGATTTATAGCTAAATCAATAATAATGATTTTAACTCTTTATCTATCGCATTATGATTTACTGCAAATTTTTTCATGCAATATTTTTTTTTTATCACTGCATTGAAAATTAATAGATATACTTAAATAAAATACTCAACTTTGGGAAATTTAATTCATTAGAGCTAATTAATTAAATTAGTACTTTAAAGTACCGTCAGCATACAAAGGTCTCAAATATTCTGACTATACGAAAATATCGAATGACTTTTGTAACCCAGTTTTAACTCTTAAAAATGCTAAATAACCACAGAAAATAATATTTTACAGCACATATATTTATTTTTAAAGATCATTAAATTTTTAAAATTTATTTACTTTTTTTACACATAAACTTAATTTGAGGATATTCAAAGATACAGTTTTTTTTATTAATACACAGAAATTGATTACACGTTGTGCATTTTGAGTAACGTTTCGATTGAATGTTTTTTAAAGCACTGCATCCTGGGGTAAGAAATGCTGTATTTTCTTAATTGCACTTTGAGTTCAGCCTCTTGATCGTCATCCTAAGAATCTAACGAAAATTCCAGCAGATAATTTGCTGGGACTTCTTCATCAGAAAAATCATCTCTCTCTCTTAGTACATCACTGATTTCAGATAGGTTCCATAACAAATCCAAAGCCTCTTGAAGACTGAGCTTCTTTTTTAACAGACTTTCTAAGAAAAATCTCTGTAACACATAAAGGAATTAAAATGATGTTATATAATTTTTGAAATAAGAATACATATTAAATTTAATTGTGTGGCAATATATATATATATATATACAAGGTCAGACTCAAAGTTACAACACTAAACATTAAAATAAAAAAATAAAAAAAAGCAAAATAAATCAGTAAAAACAAAAACAGTCAGTAATAAATCTCGTAAATAAAGTTATGCCTAAAAAAGGCATCTCTATTGCAGTAGAGTTGATGACGCTTCAACAGAATTAAAATCAATAATAAGATACACGGACGAAAGAAAAAAAAACAAAGTTCTTGCTCCAACACTCAATGTGCTGTCGGTACTTATAAGTACCCCAAAGTTATTCAACTGTATAATTAATTACATACACTGTGTTCACACTTAAAATAAATAGTCAAATCGTTTTCTAAGTTCTTCCTTAGCATGCAAAAAATAAATAAATAAAAATAAAATAAAACACTTATCTTTTGACATGAACTACTTTTTAGGAACAAAAATGACAATCTTCGCAATCCAATCAAAACAGCCGAAAACGCAACTTCTGCTGTAAAACTATTTGCCATCCTCGCTAAAATACTCATCATAGAACCCATGCTGCCATATATCTGGAAATAGTGGATTTCAAAGAATATTTCTGCTAAGTATCGTCAAAGTATTCGTAAAAATGGTTGTTCTATGTAATTTCAAAGTGAGTGGTACTTATAGTACCGTGGGTAGATAAAGGGTTAAGATAATTATTAGTATGTGGCCACGGTAACCGAGTGGTTATGATTACAAATTCGTAGCTGGAGTTGTTTTTAATTAATAATAGTCTTGAATCCTGGTTCTACGGAAGATTCGTTCTATAGGAAGATTGGTGCATCTTCGTATCTAGACTGACAGCTCATACCAGCCAGAAGCAAACGGAGCCGGTGCGGGATGGTTCTGTCAGCTGTTTGAGGGCTCATTGGCAGTGGTAAAAAATGCTACCAACTACGATGGTGAGGTCTTGACTGTCTGTGAAGCTACAAAACAACTACTAGCTGCAGGCCTAGCTCCTGCAAAAGTTGTCTTCATAGACTCCCAAGTTGCAAGTTTAGCCTTAAGCAGTTATACACCAACTGACTGCTTCAACACAATTCAGAGTCGAACTAAAATTCTGGAGCTTATTCTCATATGTAGGACTGTGGCCTTACAGTGGGTCCCAAGTCATGTTGGAATCCCTGGCAATGAAAGAACCGACCAAAAAGCCCAGCAGGGAGCCGAGTCGTCTAAACCGGAAGTCCCTTTGACTCTCAGGAAAGCAAAAAGCATTCATTGACAAATATACTACCATGAACCAAAAAGCCAAGAGCCTTGGAAAGCCATGGGATACTCTGGCCACTGTGGGTCCAATCCCGAGGCACCTGGAGAGAGCTGATGCTGTTGCCCGCTTTCGCCTAACCACCGGACATGACTTTTTGGCAGTATACCTCCACTGGCTTGGCCTTCTCACTCTGCGGCCATGCCAGAATGGATAGCGACCATCTGCTCCAATGCACTGGACTCGATGAATACTCGACTGAAGATATCGTTAGTCCGTACAGGGAGTCTTGGCGTCAAATGGTCAAGAAGCCAAACACGGGCGTTGGATAAATAAATAAAAAAAATATCTGTCGAGGATGAAAGTACTCATGTTGACGTGGTGTAAAAGTTTGAAGAGTGGGGGTGTTCTCATCACTGCAACGAGAAGCAAAATTACGAGATACATAGGGAATTGCTTTCGTTTTGCTTTGAAGTGCAACGTGAAGAAACAATCATTCAATCAAATTACTAACGGGAAGTTTGGTATGTATTATTTAATATTCATAATTTCTTCTGCAAAAAGTTTTAAAAAAATTATTATTGTAGGATCCAAGAATTTATAAATTTTATGTAGAACACAGTTAAGATATTAAAAGTAATAGTTGTGTGTGAAGAAAAGACTTTAAAATAAACTGGGATACAATGTATGGTTTTCAAAAAGATCTCTTTGGAGGTGAATAAATTGTGCATATTTAATACATGAAATGATGCCACCATATACATTTAGGTCAATAAAGATAATTTTACTGTTTATTTTTAAATTTTTATTTGATATATATACAAGGACGAGTATTAAGAAAATATCCCCCTAATTCCCAATACTGTTTGGAGAGCAAGTGTCACAACTTATGTGTCGTTCTCTTCATTTGACAGCAGTGCAAAATTATGAGATCCGTCACTAATAGCCTTTTTGCTTTTAAGTGCGGTGATAATAAAAACTATTAATCAAAACAAAATACAATAATGTGTTTGGGAACTGAGTGAGAGTTTTATTAACGTCACATTATGAAGCAACACGAGGGCTATTTGCGACGAACCCTCTATATTTGAATCTCAGTCAACTGATGTGGACAACACCTGAGCTAGCACCAGTGGCATAATGTACACCCCTTCAACCCCCGCATCGGGGGCCCCAATCCTAATTGCCACCAAGTGCAAAGCCACCTTTTGCAAAATCCAACTTGGGGGCCCAGAAACTGACTTTGCAGGGGGATCCAAATGTTTTCCGTTACGCCACTGGATAGCCCTCCCATTCCAAACTACCACACCATCAACAGATTTATCAGCCTCATCTACATGGCGGGTCTTCAGTGGCACTAGTACTCGAACCCACTACACTCTGGCCAGGAATTCATGACCTCCCCACGTTAAAAGAATACGAATGTGGAATATAGAATACGAGCTAAGATGTCCACCTTGTATTCGGAAACAGGTAAGAATAAACAATTACTGTATTTATTCGAATCTAAGCCGCCATCGATTTTATGCCGCACCCTAAGTTCTCAAAAAGTTATTGTGAAAAATGAAAAATAGTGTAAAATGGGTTATCGATAGCCAATTTCATGGTATTAAAATAAATTTAAAATGAGAACTATTAAGAAGTGAATAATTAGCTATTTTAATCTTCGATTCTAAGCCGCACCTGATTTTCAACAGCATTAAACCTAGGAAAAAAATTCGACTTAGATTCGAGTAAATGAGGTGATAGTCTGAGCAAACGAAGTATTGCGAAATGACGATTTTATGACATAACTATACCATAATCTCAATTTTTTGAAATGACATATAGACACTTTAATACTAACTGTTTTTTGTGTGTTATCGAGATTTATAAATGACTATTTTAACACGTTTGTGACGCAAAATATTGTACATTAGGGCCCTTTTTGATTACTATTCAATGCCGACCAGATCTTTAATAGATGTATTTTGTAACAACAAGGCATTCACCACATTATATTCATTGTGGTGATATCCACTCCTTTATGCTGATTATACTAGTAAGTTGTATGTTTATCTCTTGGATAGAGGTACACAATATTTAACAAGAATAAACCTCTGTAAGACGTGAAATTACAAAAACTATATATAGAATGTATGTAATATATATAGATGTGTACAGAATATGATTTTATTTGTTTCTTATTTAAGTGTTATATTGTCACAAATTTACTCAGGATTGTGGTATTAATATTGCGTTGACTTTCTGATATCTTTAGGGTTTGAATATTTTTTTCAAAGTGATGAAGACAACAAGAATGTTTTGCGATAATTCATACGCATGTATATTTAATTAAAGAGAATAAAAAAAGAAGTTTTCCTAGTACATACTTCACACTTACTGCATCTGATAATAAAGAGAAAGACGTTTGTTTTGAATAAATTAATCAAGAAAGTTAAGTGGATAAAATTATTACTCTTTACTTTTATAATTGAACAAAAACAAATAAATTCAAAATTTATAAATTTCTCTTTTAAAAAGATGAGCATTTACAAATTAGTACAAATAGTGATTTGGTTGTATTTTGGTCACATAGTTTCGTTAATTTAATAGTCATGTCGCTTACTATAAATTAGTTCATTATTTTTCCTCAATTATTTATTATTAATTTAATTAACTTAATGAATTAGCTGAAGAATTCCTTGCTTTTCTTTCTTCTGAAGAGTGGGTTCCCGAAACACTTACAGAGGTTTAGTTCCAAATTATTTAAAAAATATTGCAATCTCTTAATAATTTATGAAAAAAAACCCCTCTTTTTAAAAATAATATTAAAATAAAACATGAATTCAGTGTGTGAAAAAAATATCAACAAATTAAGTTCTTAAAAATATTTGGAAATATTCGCGTCGAGATCGTTCACACAAAAAAATAATCTTCACTTCAGATATAAAACAGTTTAGGTTTTTTAATCTACATCATTTGTGGAAAATTTTTTTTATTACATTTAAAGCATGGAATATCTTAAATCAAACAAAATGACACATTTTAAAACTAAAATTTTGGAAAATATTTTAAAATTTAATATCAGCCATCTCGATATATATGAGATATAATTTTACAGAGTTTTTTAGTATTTAAAACACATATAGATGGCGCTACGTATTTGTAAGAAAAGTCACTAAGAAGAAAATTCCTATTAGAAACTAATCGAATATATAAAAATCAAAAGTTTATTTAGAAAAAAAGAATAATTAAAAAAAAATAACAGAAATTGTCTTAATTTTATATAAATCGGGAATAATAAAAAAATTAAAATATTCCCCTTTTTTTCTGTTAAAAAAATACATAATTAACTTAAGAAATATTTAACTTTCTAAATAATTCCTAGGTTGCATCGCTTAATATATTCTTTTTTATTAGTTAGGATTTTATAATTAACAAATGCAATATATAGCTTTTCAAAGTTATCCGAAAATTCCATTTTTCTAAGACCTCGCTTATCAAATCACAGATGGCGACACCATAGTTTTTACAAAAATTTCTAAAAAGATTTACTGTAAAATCCGGCGTATAACGTGCACTTTTAATGCAAAAAATAAGATGGAAATTTAAGGGTGCGCGTTATACGCCGGGTATAAAAATGATAGAAAAGAGATGAACATAAAAAAAAATTCTTCTATTTGTATTTCTCGAAAAACTGTTTATTTAAAAGAAATGACTTTCTTTATGAGCTAAAACAGATGTAGTTCTAGAAAAGTATACTATTTTTTTTCAAAAATTTGGAATAATACCTCGAATAAATGACTTCAAAGCATAAGAGCAATGTATACTAATGTTTCAGATTTCTTCGTAAAAAAGGGGGCGTTCCAAATCAATTTACCAAATGATTCGGAATTTTCTTTCAGATTTTTTCGTAATTCCGTAAAAGTCCTTAATTCTGGAGATATTTCTCAAATAAAGTCCATTACAAGTTTATCAACTTCATCCTCTCAAAAATTGACAAATTTGTAGAGTAATGCGAGTGCCACTGATAATTGTGCCGCGTGCCGTAGGTTGTCGAAAATTGGTATAAAATATATAAGAGATTCTTAAAAAAGTTTTAATTTTACTTGATGTCACAGTACAGGCATACCTCGTGTAACACGGTATTTGTATAAAACACGGTTTCGATATTTAGTACACGGTACAAAATTGGCGATTATTATAACGAAGTGTCGAAAAAGTGATTTGGTGTCCTTATTATATTTTTGAAAGCTAAGAAAAGTAGTTTAGATTTTTTTATTTGGAATCTTTAATACCAGAAACCTTAACGGCTAGACCACATGAGACTAACTTCAAATACGTCCAGCTTTTTCTAAAAATACAATGTCGGTATTTCTATCTAATTTTTGCCTAAACAGTTGAAGTATTTTTATAAAAAACGTCAATTTTCTATTTCTGAAACGATGTTTACCGAAAAGAATATTTTTTACCATCTTCTCCGAAATGTATAGAGCTTTGAATTTTAAAGAGAAAAGAATAGTCCATTGCATTGAATCAAATAATCAAAGATGAAATGAAAATTTCGAAATCATAAACATTTCTGAAACAGTTATTGCTCGAGACAAACTCTTCAAGCTATGACTATAACAAAATGCTCCGAACGAGGTTCGAATTCACAACCTTCGGATTTCTCCAAGTTGAGGATTATCAAACCGACGCTCTACCTATTGCGTTACCGACGCTTCAGGAAGAAAAAGAAATATTTCTATTTGAACGAAATCGATGGTGTTATATATTTTCGATAACCCTCCGATAAATCGATAAATCCGGTTTTTAAACCCTTAACGGGACATTAAATGCTCTTTAAAAGATTCTACAGACATTAATATCCTTCGTGAATATTGAGACATTAGGCGCGGAATTGGATAAAGCATAATGTAAATTATGATGGATGTGTTTCTTTTTTAATAATTTTTTTTGAAATATGCCTCAAATTAAAATAATTCAAACATGGATGAAAACGAACTATTCAACAGAATTTTCAAAGTTCCTTCGCCTCATTTAAAAAATTCCGTCTATCTCAAAAGAACTTTGTTATTTTTATATACATATAATATAATTCATATATTTATCATTGATGCCTTTATTACCTTTTTAATTCTGTCTTTTCAAACTCTTACACAAGTTTCGAATTCGAGATGTACGTCGAGATAGGTGTCAATATCATCTGTGTTATTGGTTTCAAAAAGTAAGGTTCCACCGAGATTTGAACTCGGGTCGCTAGATTCAGAGTGCTAACCATTACATCATAGAACCGAAATTTTTCATGCCAGGAATCGAACCTAGGCTGCCTCGATGAAAGGCAGGAATCCTAACCACTTGGGAGTCTCTTGGTACGAACTAAAAAAGTCTTAACTGGCATGGTAACCAGAGGTCGGGAAACTGAGGCTCGCAAGTCGCATGTGGTTCTTTGTATTGACGGTTGTTGCTCTTTAGACTACTGCTTTTGTTTCTTATTAAAAAATAAAAATATCATAGCTCTTAAGTGGTAAAAGTGAAACTTATTGATAAAAATGCCACCTTGGTATGCAACCCTGAAATAGATTTACAACAATATTTATTTACTTGCAAACATAAGTTCGAAACCACTCAAAAATGGACAAGAAAATATAATTAACCCCCTCCCCCAATTAAAGTGACAAAAATACATTCAGTATATTATGACGTGCTTAAGGATTAATAAGAAGAGTGTTGTAATTGTTTTTAAATGTAAAATCAATTTTAATTACTAATGCAGACATTAAATTTCAGAATAAAGCCCGTATGGCATTACTGTTACGAAAATTTTTTAATGGATTTTAAAATTCAATTCTCAACATTATAATATTTTGACAATTGTTTTTGTTTAATAAAGCCACATCAATAAAAATATCCATGATAACTCCTAGTTTTTAAAATAATGAAAAATATTACTTTGAGTGGTACATATATATATAATTTGAATATTATAAAAAATATTTATTGGATCATAACTATCTTTATTACGTTCCCCCCCCCCTTTATTGTGCAATATGTTCTTTGATATCGAAATTATCTTGTTTCATTGACAACGCTGTTCTTCTCTCTTGAAAATTTACCAACCCTTGTTTTATAACGAAATCAGAAAAGGTAACAAAGATAACGTTGTAATATAACATATAAAATGTAGGGAAAAACTAGTAAGATCGCAAGTAAAAATAAAAACATATCACGTAATTACTTTATTCTCATAAAGCGAGTGTAAATGCCTTTCAATTAAAATGATGCAAAATGTTCACTTAGTTGAATTTAAATACATGACATTTACAAATTATTAACTGCATTACTACAATATGTTAAAAGAAACTATAAAGCTCAGAAGGAATGGTCAAAAATATTTTTTATCTTAGCTCGTGGATTTACAATTAAAGACACGACTAGGAATATATAAATAATCACATCCAATCTCTTTACAATCAATTTTACTTTCATATCGATTGAAACTTGTTAAATAAGACTAATACTATTTCTTGCACGAGAAAAGATGTTGCACAGTTTTTGAACGCAGAGCTACAGGAACATCGAAAAAAGCATACGCTGTACTTTTCAAACATATTGCTGATTATTTATCAACTAAAATAGATGTATAAAAGATTTATTTTATGATAAAAAATTAAGTTAACTTTATTGTAACAATTTTATATTTAACAACTGTTAGTGAATAAAATTCTTGCTTGGTGGTGCAACCGGAATCGCATAACTTTGTGGGAGCTTAAATTCACATAAACTACATTTTCAGTGTAAGGTATCCGACTACTTGCGACAACTTTTTTTTGAAAAAATGGAGATATGGGGATTTTTTTTGTGATTTTTAGATTTATTTAGTATGTTCTAAGGAAAAAATAGCTAAATTGAAAACAGAAAACAAATTTATTAATATTAAAAGGGGAAAAAATTGGTGAAAATGTACACAAAATTACATAAACGGGGCCTGCTCTGTACAAAAACTTTTCGAATTAATTCTCAATTTTTCAATCTAAATGTGTTACTTTGTTATTCATGTTTGAAATGACCTTCAGGATAATAGATATTTTAATTTTTACAAAAACTAGAGCCCTCTATCTTAGTGACTATATGAAATTGCTTAAAAAAAAAACAGTGATTATATTCACATAAATGAGTGTAAATTTTGAAATAATACAGTGATTGATAAATCTGAAGAGAAAAATACTTCTACTGTTATACAAAACATTTACAAAAAGTTCCATTAAATTATTTTCAAAACTTTTTGAGCAATCGCTGTCCGCGTTTGAGTTTATCGAAAAAAAAAAACACATTTCGAGTAAAACGCATTTTAAAGTTTGACATCTTGTGTAAAGTTATGGCATCTTCTTTTATTAAAACACTTACAGTTTTTGTTCTAGTGAATGGAAAATAAAAAGCTTGGTATTTTTATTAAGCTAATAAGATAGCCTATAAAATAAAATCATAAAAAAAATTGTCAATTTTTGAAAGAAATCCTGATTTTAAGGTAGTCGGAAACCTTAATATTAATTGCCACACAGATACACAATAGGTATTTTCTCAGTTAAATTAGTATTCCACTAAGCCTGATTCCTCTATGCAGGCAGAAAATTTATTATCTCATCACAAAGTGTTTCAAAATTCTTTGAAATAGCATACTACAATACTTTTTTCTGAAACTAAGCAATATGCCACACATTTGGAAAAAGTTGTTGTTGAAAAATTAAATTATATTGTCAGTATGAGAGCTTATTGTACCAAAAGTTGCTATAAGAAATCCGTAACTCATGAGCACACCTAATGCACTGATAATAAGAGATTTATCAATTTTGTATATTTTCCATAAAGTTAAGCAAACATTTTGCTTACACTCTTTTCTCAATATTACTTTCAGTTCGTTGTGATATTCAGGGATTCTTCCAGGTAAAGACATAACAGCTTCTTTGGCAACATCTGCCGCTCTATTCGCGGAAGAAGCTGATAGTATCACCATTCCGAATATTGATAATTGAAACATTTCTCCAGCCATAGAACCTATATAGTTTCGATAGCCATCTGTAATAACAAATATCATTTTATAACTGAACCAGAACAGACCTGTCATGCTACCTATTACTACAATGAAAGCTGATGAACTCATAAAATGCTCAAGGGTTTCCATAATATTTCGAATTCTCAGGTATTTGTGAATTATTTGCTTACATTCACAAATTTTCTTAACGTTCTTTACCTGTGTATTTGTTTGACGACAAAGCACTTCGATGTAAAAACAAGCCAGTCCGTAAAATGCCGATAATGAAACGTAAACAAGTGTAAAAAGAATTGTATTTGTAATTGCAGCAATATCAATGGTTATTGATGCAACCGCAATGAATTCTTTAGGAAGGAAAGAATATTCAAAAATTACCTTTTTAACAAATCTATAATCATTAGAAAAGAGATAAAAAACTTCGTAACAAGTGGCTGCCATTATTGTAAAAATACAATAATAAAGTATTAGCACTTTATATTTTTGCCCTATGTCGATGCATATGTTTGATATCTTCTTTATTATCAAAAGAAAATATCTTCTTGATTTATATGCCAAATAATTCAAAAACACCTGCAAGAGATTTACTATGAAAAACGAGATTGATATTCTCTTTTCGGGCGATACTATGATGAATAAACCCTGAAGCATTATGACGAACAATTGAAAAAAGGCCGCTAGATATTTTGGAGAATTCCATATGATCCGAAGGATTTGATATCGCTTGAAACTTTCAGGACAGGGGAGTGTATTTATACCTGTAGCATAAAGTAGGATTAATACAGGGAAAAAGGTTTCTTGGGCAGAATTTCGTTTGCTGTACTTGGCGTCCAATTCTTTTATCTTTCTGAGTTCTTTTTCTACTTTTTCAGAAACAAGTTTCTTTGTAGTGTATTTTCTTTCAATATTTCTCATTTTCACAGAGATATTTTGAATCTTCAAAAAAAGTAAATAAACAAATATTTTCAGAATTGAATATTCATTATACGTTGAAAAGCCATTTTTCTTGTGAAAATAATTTAATGTATATATTTCTTTCTTTATTAACTTTAAATTTTTATTTACGTATCGTATTTATGAAATGCTGTTCAATTTGCTCCAATGATTTCAAACTGTCTTTGCACTTCAGTAAAATTCTCCGTAACACCATAATTTGTGTCGAAATTAAATCTTTTTGCAAATATTGATCCTAAACAAATAAATAAAGGAAAAAAAAATACCACTTCTTACATATTCTAAATTAGAAGAATAACTTCTGGTAGAAAATGGATCCCCCAAAATTTCCCGTCTTCTTCAAATCTGCCTCACAAAAATTTTAATATTAATTCCAATAATTCAATAATATTTTTCTTCTATAGTTAAGAACCATGGAAACAGTCTCGAAATTGGCTGCATTTTATAGAAATGTATACAATAGTAAATTGCGTATAAAGGAATATAGCAAACTACCAATAGTCAATTGCTAATTATTTTAGAAATGTATGTATAATCAAGCATAATAGGAATAATTATTAAAAAAACAATTATGTCCGCTCATGATTCTGCCTCAAATTTTCATTTTTGGAATCATTGTTCTTTTAAAATACTAATATAAAAACATGATTTATGATCCCTGGATTTTGTAAGAAATCCTATATTTTTGTATTTTTTGTATTTCCCGTTATTTCAGTTATTTTTCACAAAATTCAAAAGCAGTTTATGAATAAATAAATTCAAAGAATCACGGATGGTTTTTGTTAAGAGATTTGGGAATTTCAAGTAGATAAAGAACAATGATTTTATTTATTCTATGCTCATTTTTATACAAATTAGATATTTGTATTAGAATTGCTTATTATATTTTCTTTGTATTAATCGCATTGATCGACGTATTGTATGAAATTATCAATTAGCATCATTTTTATATTATAACAATTGTCAAAAATTCACAGTTTAGATATAATTACAAATTACACAAAATAATAAAATAAAAAATCACAGTATAGATATTTTGAACCAATAATGCTTCATCAAATTAAAGCTCAAAGGAAAACAAAGATATTTCAAACATTTGTAAAAAAACGAATTAATAAATAGAAAAATAGTTTAGGAAGTAGTAAAATATGCAACTAAGAAAATAGAAACAGTGATATACCACACATTTTCCATAACTTACATAACGTAGAGTTTTATTTATTTGTTTTTTTAAACCAGGGGTGGCTAGCCCGCGACAAGCGTGCCACAATATGGCACGGTGGAGTTGTTATAGTGGCACGCGAAAACTTACTGAAAAATTTAAAAAAATTTGAAAATACAATTGTAATAGTTATTTTTTTACAATTTTATTGAAATGGAATCAGTCAAAAAACCTGAAAATTTGGATCAAAATATGTTACTGAATAAATGTTTACTGCTCTGAACATAATGAAATAAATATCACTCAAAACTAAGTAACTGAAGTAACCTAATTTTGTTAGCATCTGCAAGAGCTATCTCTAATATGACTGGTTAAAAAAAAGTTGTAAAATTCAAAAAAGCCACAATAAGTTAGTTTTAGTACGAGTAGGACATTATAAAATCAAAATATCATTCAAAGTTAATAGATATGCACTTAAAGCAACCTAATTAGAATCTTGAAAAACTAATCCTAATATAGATTATTTTGTTAAAAAACTAAAAATTCAAAAGCCATATTATGCAACTATTGGCTGTTTAATAATTATTTTGAATTAAATTATTCAAGTTACTTGTTTTTATTTTATACCTAAACTATAACTGTGATAGAACTTGTAAAAGTTAATTAGCAATAAAACCTAAGTTCGTACTTTTGTCTTATTTATTATATACATTACTTTGAAATTTCGACTATACATAGACTTACATAAAAAAAAAATGTGCTATTTACATAAAAATCTCAAAATAAGTCTCATAAGCAGCACTTTTTCAGTTTCCCATGTTGGTTTTCTGAAAAATTTGGAAGGTTTAATAATTAAATATTTTTAATTATTTTTTTTATCAAATAGTGGCACTCTTCCACAAAAAGGGTTGGCCATCCCTGTTCAAATATACCACTTATAAATTCAAGGGAGTTGGGGTGGGTAGAGGATAGAAAGTCCACTATTCTCGTATCATACCCTAATATACCAAGGATATATACAAAGGATATTCTTTTGATTTTGTAAATTATCGGGAACAAAAAAACAATAAAAAAAATAAATTATTGAATAAAAAATTATCATTAAGAAATGAAAATAAGTGCAAATACTTAATTAAATTTTACGCACTATACATAAATAGTATTATGATGAATCTAAATTAAATCAAGGGGGGTCCGTTCCTGGGACCCCTGTTCCCTTGTGTGCGCCAGTGCTGTTACATAGTTAGCGAATTTTCTATGTCAAATGAAGTAAGTTTGGAATAACTGATAGCTAAAAAACTGTTCATATTACTCTACTAATTCACTTTTTCTTAATAAGTAAAGCATTAAAGATATAAATTAATTTTCTCTATTATATATCAGGGAAATAAAAATTACTTGATTTGTTTACATTATTTGAATCCAATTGAGCTGTTCACTGATTAAAATACACTGCTGGCCATCGTAAATGCAACACCAAGACAAGAGATAGCACAGCAAAATTTATTTTGTAGATAACATGTTGACCAAGTGTCAAATGATTAAATTTAGATTTCTGTGAAGTGTGGTTCCTGACAGAATCTGTTGCCAGAATAAACCTCCATTGTTGGAGATCACCGCTGCCACACGCCTCGGCATTGATTCAAAGAGACTTTGGATGTGTTCTTGGGATACAGCAGACCAAGCAGCTTCCACATGTTGCTAAAGTTGATCTGGTGTGGCAGCTGGGGGTGTAATCTGGGTCAATCGTTGAGCAACCATGGACCACATGTTTTCTATGGGCGAAAGATCCGGAGAGCGAGCCGGCCAGGGAAGCAATTCAATCTGGTGATTGACAAAGAACCTTTGGACAATGCGTGCCACGTGTGGTCGCGCATTATCCTGTTGAAATATGGCTGTGGCCAAGTCCTGAAGGTAAGGAAGAACAACTGGCTCCAACACCTCGGAGATGTAGCGCTGGCTGTTTAAATTACCGGCAATGCTTATCCAATACCACCCCATACCATAATACCCGGTGCAGGAACAGTGTGCCGGTGCATAACGCAGCTGTTTAGCATCCTCTCTCCACGGTGTCTCCAGACTCGAATCTGACCATCGTGGTGTTGCAGACAAATGCGTGACTCGTCAGTAAAGACAACTTCATTCAATTCTGCCATCCACATCCTTCTTTCATCGCACCATTGTCGGCGGAGACGTCTGTGGTTCTGTGTCAAGGGTAGACCAAGCAATGGACTCTTGCGGACAGACCACTCTACTGTAAACGGCGTCGAATGGTACGCGCAGACACTGAATGATGCGTTACAGACTCAATGTGCTGTGCTATGGTTCGTGATGTGACTGAGTGATCCGTCACTGCCATGCGCACAATTTTACTGTCCTCACGTGAAGTTGTGCACTGAGGTGGATGCGATCGACCACGTCGGTCCGTCGTACCCTCCTGCATCCAACGGTCACATATCCGCATTACTGTTGTTTGGTTTCGTCCAACACGACTACCGATATCCCTGAAAGATAATCCACAATCTCGGTAGGCCACTATCCTTCCTCTGTCGAACTCGGATATTTGATGAAAAGCTGATCATTGTTTTCTACGAGACATAACTGATCGTTTTTTGAAAAAACCACAAGCAAAACACAATTGCCGAACTTGATATCGTCGAAATCTGCAAGCCTTAAATAGGGCTTTGAGGTGGCGCCATAAGCACGCGTGATGTGTGTCTGCGCTGAAATTCTAATCATTTGCATATCTCACCTCCGCTAATGCATGTTGTAAATTTCATGTTTGCATGCTTCCTTCAGGGTGTTGCATTTGCGGAGGCCAGCAGTGTAGCTACTATCATGTGATGATATATGATCTCGTTCAATAAATGTAAACCTCAAATGATTTCGTCATAATCATTCCACACTACGAGTTAATATAAGTCAATTAATGTCTTTATTTATTAACATTACTTATTTCTTATTTATATTCAAAGGTTTTGAAATATTTTGAAAAATTTCATAAATAAGTAGTTTTTTGTATATCCTGTAAGTTTTAAAATCTATTTAGCATTACAAAATAGAAGACGACGCGTGGAACACATTTTGTATGAAGAATAAAAATGAGTTCATTCGGTTATAAATAAGAAAAGCAAACAAAACATTTTGCCTCCTACAAGATAACGAAATCAAAATTAGAAATTAATGTTGGAGTATTTGTCAGTCTGAAGAACTGGTTGAAAAAATTCTTTTACATTATGTGAAGAAATACTTTCCATTATGTTCCTGGGGTTAAATTTTATTTTTAAAAAAAGTTGCTTCTCAATGTATTTCTGATAAGAATTAGAAAATATCTCCATACAAATCAAATCTATTTTTTTTCTCTAATCCGAATTAGAAAAAAGAAGGGTTTTTTGTGTATATCACTTGTTGAATGTCTTTTAAATTTTTAATAAATAGCAAGAAAAATATTGATAAAGTACCATAACATTAACTGTAAAGTATTAATATTTATTATTAAGTTTTGATTGTTTAGCACTTTATATTATTGGTACAGAAATTACATTAAGTGACTTGTATACAAATATGAATGGACGTAACTGTGTAAGAAAAAATTAAGCAATTTTTTTTATATGATTATTTTATATAAATAGAACCATACTGTAATTAGAAAACAGATCTTGTTACTCTTATCATAAAGAACACTTTGTAGTGATTTTAATTAAATTCAATAAAAAAATATGAAAATCAGCTATTGTTTAAATTGTTTACTAGTGATAGATTGATAAATCGAACTTTAATATTTGACTTTCGAATCAAATTGTTTGTGTTGTAGTTTACATAAAGGAAATATATTAATGCTTATTCTTTTTTTATTATATCTTTCATGATTGACTGATAAAGGTTAATAAACTAAAGTCTCGCATGATTACCATAACAGTATCATAAATAATAGGTAAACATATTAAAATACATAAACAATTACAATTAGACATATGCATAATAATGATATTTAATGGTACCTTATGGATATCTTTTATCACTAATATAATGTGAAGCTATTAAATATGAATTATTTTTGTGCATGCGAGTTCTTTTCAGAAAGAATACGTATCAACTCGAAAAAAAAGGGAAACATTACATTTTTTTTTCTCTAAAAGTGAAAATGCGCTTAACTTTTATACATTTTGTTTAAACTAAAAAGTCGGTTATTCAATTGGAATTTAGCTCTTATTTTTCCTAAAGTCAATTAATAACTTTTTGTTGTGTGCATTATAAGAAATTTCTTTTTTGCTTTATGTCAATATGGATATTCTGAAACCTAGTGTTTCTGATTTCTTTTTAAAGGGTTTCTTATTGTGTGGGGGAAATTTTTAACAAACTATTTTTCACACTTTAACAAAAAAACTTCAGTAGATTATAGAACTTTCTTCTTTATATACGAAGTGCCAATTTTTAATTAAGATTTCATTTCATTTAAATGTAGAAAATACCATATCCCGCCCCCCAAAAGAATATATTAAATAATTTTTGCGATTTTAAACTCAATACAACAAGATTGGAATTAATAATCGGTTTTACTAAATTTTGGCATAGTTGCATCAACTACTTAATTAGAAGAATTCATTATCCTTTATAAATGCTTTTTCTCTTTATAAATTCTTTGTTTTATTCATATACAGTAGAACGTCGTTTATCCAAATCAATTGGGACCGGACACCGTTCGGATAACCGAAAACCGAATGCGATCCATGCAGTATATGAAACCGGACACTAAACGAATATTGAAAATCATCCCATGCAGGAAACATGCTTGAAGAAAAAGAAAAACAGGAGCGAAATGTCGCAATTTTACCTTTATTGAGAAAAATAAACACTTATTTTTCGCTGTACCATTGTACTCCTTCGTCTTTTCGTTGTAAGGTCTCTGATTCTCTTGAAGAGCAGTAGTTGAGTAGGACAGCACTCTGATTGTTGTTCGTACCACTTCATAGCTGTCTCTAACGCAGAAAACGCGTCAGTATTTGATGGACCTTGCTACTTTCGTTGTTATTGTTGTCCTCGTCTTCATCCGTTTCATCGTCGACAGGCTTGGATTCTTCTTGCACGGTAGTCACAACCTCGTCTTCATTTAGCATTTGAAAAACACAGTCTGCTGCATCGTATGCCATCCAGGTTTCTACATCTTCATCTTGTTCTTGAAATCCTGGGATCGATTGAACAAAGTTGGTCGTCATTGAAGACTTTTTCGCCTTCTAAATCAGGCCACAGCTTACTTCATGCCTTTTTCAGGCTCTTGCTTCGGCTAATATGTAGCAGGCGTCCTTCATATTGAGCTTTTCAGCAAAAGCAGCAACACTTTCTTCATCGTTTTCTGTCAAAAGTAATCTCCTCAAAACTTGTTTCCTATAAATTCTCTTGAGCTTTTCAATGACGCCTTGGTCCGTTGTTTGCACCAGCGCAGTGAAGTTTGGTGCAAAATGCATCACGCTGAAGTCGTCATCAATTGCACTGAGAATTTCGACAGGTGGGTGACAGGGAGCATTATCGAGAATCAGCAGAACTTTGCATATTTTATCTTCACGTTCACGAAGTTTCTTGACAATGGGAATGAAGTCTTTAGAATTCCATTCACAAAAAAAAGGCAGAGTTCATCCACGCACTCTTTTGCGCCTTGTAAAGAGTGGGAAGGCATGAAACATTTTTGAAGCAAGGAGGCTTCTCAGATTTACCAATTACAAGCAATGGCAAAGTGTGTGTTCCACTAGCATTCGCACAAACCATGGCTGTAACACGTTCCTTGTTGACTTTAAAACCTGGTGCTGTGGACTCCCGTTTTGAAGCCAATGACTTTTTTTGTTGCAGAGCCTTCCAATTTTCTCTAGTCTCGTCTACCTTATAAACGTCGTCTCTGGAGTAACCTTCTTCCACATGCTGCAAATATGTTTCCATAAACTTGTGGGCAGAATTCTTATCGCCAGACAATGATTCGCCTTCAATCTGGAGTTTCCATATCCCATGGCGCGATTTAAAGTTCTTTAACCAATCAGTGCTAGCTTTGAAATCAGACAAACCGCCTAATTTCTCGTTCAGTTCCAGAGTTTTTTTGCACAACAAAGGGCCCGATATTGGGTCCTCTTTTTTCCTTCTTTGTGAAAACCACAAGTAGAGAGCACGATCAAGAGCAACATTGCTTCTCTCATGGTTTTCCTTTTCTTCGAGCCATCTTCTAAGTCAGGTTTTGACGCAAAATTTAAAATGGTTCCTCAGCTTTTTTGGCAGAAATTGTTAACTTTCCAACATATAAAACTGTGCTAGAGACGCTCCACTTTCTCCCTTCGCGAGACGGTTCAATATTTTAAGTTTTGTCTCTATGTTCAAGACGTTGCGCTTTCGTTTTGAACTCAAAGCCATAGCAGTTCACAACTCAACAAAAGAGCACGTATACACCGCCTCACTTAGAAACAAACATTCCGCGCAGATTTTTATCAAACCACACAACTGAAATTCCAAAAATATCCATGACCTTGGTTTTCCCGTCACTTCTGGCGTCACGCGGAACAACTGTTGAGCATTGCACTGTTCGAAAACTTATTCATATACCGTACATGTAATTGACAAAAAACACTGGTCTGGATATTTGACGCTCCGGATAATAAACGTTCGGATAAACTAAGTTCTACTGCATTAGATACTATACTGTTTGAATTAATTGGGACAAGCTTGTTTTTCTTTTTTGAGTTCGTATGTTGTCACTAGTGATGTCCTGAACCACCTCAAATCCATTATATCTGCCTTTAGGTAGGGTGGCAGATTGACTTTGACTATAATTTATTCATTTTAATGTATCAGGACCTCAGTTGTGAGCCTTTCAGTGAGGCAGCTGGTACTTTCAATTTTGCATTATGTATAAGACGTGTTACTTTTATTTGTTCAAAGATGGATATTACTCTAAGGAACCGTTCTAAAATAAATCGCTCTCAATGAACACACTTCTATGACTGTGAGAGATATAACTATGGCAGTTGGTGGAATCGATTTAAGTGTTTTAAGAATATTTCAAAATTCTGATTCATTGTCTCCAAAAAGAAAAGAAAAATGTGGCCACAAGTGGAAAACTACTCCAAGAATTGATAAAATTTTAATAAGTAGAAAAATAAATCCAAGAAAGACAAGCATAGACCTTTGAAGGGATTTATTAGATAATGGTGTTGTGTGTGTGTGAAGTGAGTACCTCAACCACACGAAAAAGGCTTCTGGTAGGTGGCCTTATAGCAACAAGACTGAGGGAAAAAAACTATTTTTAACTCAGAAAATGATGAAAAAACGTTTAGCATTGGCCAAAAAATACCAACCATGGGACTGTTAATGACTGGACGAAGGTTATTTTGAATGATAAAACATTTATTTGTGCATGGATACAAATAAAGTGCAGTTAGACGAAGTGAAGTTAAAACTTTGTCACCAGATCATATCCACCAGATTGTAAAAAGTCCTTCTAAACAAATGGTTGGGGTTTTTTCACGACAAATGGCCCTGGAAGCTCTTAGCTCTTAAATACATTTTTAATTCTGTCAAATATATAGAAATATTATGTAGTAAGATTGTTCCAATCATGGAAACATTTAAAGGAACATTTCAACATGACTTGGCCCCTTGTCACAATTCAAAATTTGTCCATACTTTTATGATGAAAATAAAAGTGCTCGATTGGCTTGAAAATTCCCCAGACTTAAATCCTATTCAAAGCTGATGGCATACTCTCAAGAATCGTTTCGCTAAGATGAATGGCACGACAACAGAGCAAATGATAAAAAGGGCTATTCTAGTGTGTTTCCAAGATGAGGAAATCAAGAACATGTGTGCTACTCTAGTGGAATCAATGCCAAGACGGGTTGAAAAGTTCATTTCTGCTATAGGACGACATACTTCATACTAATATACAGAATTTTCAGTCTATTTAAGGTATGTAATGATAAAAGTTGTTTTAGAAAAAAAATCACTTTTTGCCCATTTGTCCCAATTAATTCGAATAGAATCTCTTCATAAAATTAGCCCAAATGTAATAGAGTTATATTAGAAAATATCTCAGTGATGAGGCTTTGAAATGCGCCCTTAGTGGGATACTTCACGATATGATATTTCGAACGTGAGATTCTTTTCCTCAAGTTTTCTGTAGCAAATGATACGTAATTTCCTTCCTATTTTAAAACAACAAAATCAATAAGCAATATTGTTATTAAATATTCAATTGACAGTTAACTCAATAAAAAGAGTGAATTGTAACACAAATGTATGTACTTTTTATATATACTGTGATGTACTGAGAACCAAAACGCAGCCAGGCTAGAGACAAATATATTTAAGCTGTATTTACTAGGGCTTCGAACAGTAAATTTTTCGTTCCGGTTAAACTCAAAAAATACATATCTGTTCAGTTCCGGTTTTAGTTCCACCCAAAATAATGGTTTTCGGTTTTCACTTCAGTTCCGAAGGAATAATTTTATTTTATGTATATTCTTAGTAGTACTAAAAATATAATTCTATCATGAGTAAAAAATGTAATTCTATCAACATTTAGAAGATTTTATTCTTTTT
>BMAV01017598.1:102922-138953 GCA_019973955.1 Trichonephila inaurata madagascariensis | reverse complement strand
CCGCGTTTCCCTGAACCAGATGCCTCATAATACGTAACAATACAACAACATATATATATACACATATTATACAATTACAAACATTTTTCAATAAACTATTATAACAAATAACCAAAGGAATTTTCGCATCTCACGAAGTCATACATCGAAGCAAACAAATGTGCAATTACAATTGTTTTCTCCAGAAAAAAATTTTTAACAAGTCAAAAGTTCCAAAAATAAATATACACTCATTGTAGTGTTTAACTTTTGCTTGGCTTATAACTTTTAAACACCGCCCGAGACTTCTTTCTTTGCAATAATTCTTCCGACCACTTGTTGGAAGATCATAAAAAAATGAAACAATACAACCTGATTTTTATATTCGGTCTCCCACCATTACGTCCAACGATGAGGTGCTACCACTTTTCTTTCCTCGGCTGCACTGGAATTTCTTGTTTTGATTGTTGTAGGGCTTGTAATCTCCTTGTCGGCCCTTTCTTGTTTTCCCTGTTGTGTCCTTGGCCGGTCGGGATTCCTGTTCTTTTCTCAGGCGTGGCCTCAGGTTGTACGTCGGTCCATCTGGAACTCCAGCTGTCTCCGTCCTGTTCTTCTTTCTACTTCTAGAAATAGTACTGGATGAAAAAGTTATTTTATTATTGTGTCCCTTTTTGTGCCACTTTCTTTGTGGTCCACTTGCCCCTGACTCTCCTGATCTCTTTATACCCTTATTGTACCTTGTCCTTTTACTTTTCCTGTCACTCCCAAATGAACTAGGAAGCGATCTGACCAGTGATCTGCGTTTATGGGTCCTATCTGTATTTTTATATTGATTTGATTGGCGACTAATCCCTTTTGCCTCTAACTTACGTTTCACCTCAGATTTTTCTTTCCCATAGTGTGACTCATTTAATCCTTGATGTACTTTTTCCGAAGTACTAGTTTCCTGACTTGATCTTATACTATTTGGGATACCTGTTCCTAACTCGACCTCGTCACATTTCCTATGACGATATATTCTTATTTGATCTACGTTAACCGTTAATCTTTTTCCTGATTTCCATATTACAATATTATTGTTATTTCTTACTTCTAATACTCTATAAGGTCCTTCAAATTTTTGTTTAAATTTAGCGCAGACTTTGTTAGCTGCTGAACTTAAAGGGTGTGTTTCTAATAAGACCCAATCATTTACCTTAATTTTTATGTCTTTTCTTCGTCTATTATAATATCTTTCCCACCTTTCCTGTTTAATTTTCGTACTTAGTCTAGCTTCCCTAAATATTTTGTATTTTGAACTTTCCGAGATCATAACTAATTTTTGAAATGGGGTAATCAATTTTCGACCCAAAAATAATTCAGCAGGTGATTTTCCCGTTGTTTCATTCACCGCCGTACGAATAGCGTAAGCAAACTCACGTAAGAATTGATCCCAAGTATCGTGTTGATCATTAACATAATTTGCAATCATTTGTACTATATCTCGATTAACTCTTTCAGTCCGATTTGCTTGTGGTCTATATGCAACAGTCTTCACATGCCTTATGCCTAATCTTTCACTTAAGTGCTCAAAAATTTCGGATATAAATTGGGGACCATTATCACTTATTAATTTTATTGGAGCTCCATAACGCGATATAAAGTTATCAAAAAAAATATCCGCTATTATACGAGATGAGGCCTTTTTAAGAGGTATAATTTCAGCCCATTTGCTGAAATGATCGGTTATTACTAAAATATAGCGATCACGTCTTATTCTAGATATAGGATACGGGCCTAACAAATCTAACGTCACTATCTCATTTGGATAATTTGATATAATTGGATTTAATCGACCAGCTGGTAACGCGTTTTTATAGTTATTAACTTGGCACATATGGCATGTAGAGACATATTGATCAATGAATTTTCTCATGTACGGGAAATAACAAACGTCCCGAATTTTATGATACGTTTTAAATCTTCCCATGTGTCCAGCTATTGGCATGTCGTGAAATTCTCTCATTATTTCATTTCTTAAAGATTTTGGAATGTATACACGCATTTCACCTAATGACGTTGCGTGTTTCGCATAAAATAACAATCCTTCAATTAAACGGAAATCGTGGGACCAATTCTCACATATCGTTGCATTAACCGAGTTATCTTCCGGGTTTTCTAAATATCTATATCTTTTCAATTGGTGCACTATACGAATTGGTACACTATTGTTACACTTTTTTGGACAATTTCAAACAAAAAAAATTGAGCTCATGTTTTGTCCAGCATTGAAGTACAAATGTATTGGCATACAATCGTGCTGTTAACATCAGATTAACTACGGCAGTATGTTTAGATAGTTCGGACACAGATTTAAAAAACAAACTGTCCGAGTGTTGAAAAACTTTCAATCAACACCGAACTGTGTAGCAAAGGATATAGTTAGCTATTACTAATATTGTTTAGCTAACACTAAATATTGCTTTCCTCCTCCTCCTAACATCACAGAAAATTGTATTTTCAGTCATTTCTTCTCTGTATTGTGTTGTCATCTCTCGAATAAATTTGATAGCTCTGCCCTTAATGGTGTTGTCTTTTGGATTGCAAATAGAATAATTTCAATATAATTATTCATCTGAATTTCCTTATAAATATTTAGTAATGGTTAGGGACAATTGATGGCATTTAGACATTTAAAGTAGTTTTTTTTCCTCCTAACTTTTTCTAATATAAGCAGTAAAACATATTTATTTAGAGTGAATTTTCAAAATTCGTCTTATTACTTAGAGATGTTATCCTGGTATTGCAAGAGTAGATTCATTAGATAGACATTTTATGACCCCACTTTGAGACATAGCCATCCTATGATGACTATGTCTATTAGGATCCGCGTAAGCTAGAGGTGTGGGATTATCTAAATAATGAGACATTTTGGATTCTTAACACAACTTTTATTAAGAATAACTTAAATTACTTAATTCTAATTGACAACTTTCTTAAAGTGAGAGTTAACACCCAATTAAACCTTATATTCAAGTCAGATCGCGCAACTAGATCACTTATCTTAATTATAATAATTTAACTGATTAATCTAACTGCCTATACAAAATATTACCTTTTGTAGAGTTACCTTCCTTCATCGATTGAGTAATACCTATAACGTAACTTTAGATGAGAAGATTCAGACTTCCTTATAATTTAATTTATATGAACGTATCCTTCTTCCAGAGCTATAGGACATCTAACACTTGATCCGAATGATTCCACACTAAGATATCTCTAGACTTGCCGCTGCTTCTCATCAAAGCTTCTATCCTTTTAAAGTATATCCCATTTACATATTCGATCCGTTTGTCTTCTTGGTATTGGGTTGGAAAGGTTTTGCCATTAATCGTGGCCGTCAAAGAACTTAGGAGTTATGTTAGAAGAAGGACGCGAGAGACGTCACAACTTGTAATTTTTGAGGACAAGGGGTGAGTTGAATAGCCAGATGGGCCATTGTATCCATCAAAAGGGACCACGTATTCTTCTCTCGTCTTGGAGCGAAGTTGATGTTGACTCGACTCTTGAACTGTTTGGATTTCACCCCTCCCTTTTCATCTCCAACACTCAGATGGATTTTTCTTCATAACCATTTATAGAACAGACACACCTGTTTGACTATCCATTCATTCGTTTCCCTCACACATGTTGCCCTGTATGCACTTGAAAGGAAAGAAATGTCGGCCTCTTTTGAGGAAGAAATATAAGGAGTGTATTCCCAGTGTGAAAGTGACAAGTCCCAAAGTGACAGGTCAATTGACAGACACTCCATATGGTTTACAATGTATTGTGACATAGATAATCTCAGTCGTCACAGGCATTTGTTCCAAAAGAACCAATGGCAGTCGAGACCAAGACAGAGGGGACCAGGTGCACACTCGCGACGCTTGCCAATCGGAAAGTATTGGGGGTGTGAAAGATGCTCTTCCAGGTTGTTTAAAGAGTCGGTTCGGAAGGTAACACGGATCTTGAGAACCGTCGTTGACGCTGAACTGTTCAGACGTGTGAGTCTGAGCTCCCAGATTTCTTCGAATTTCAACTAGGGCTGGGGGAGAGCATGTGGAGTCCTTTTTGGGAGCCCTTTAAGGCTTTTAAGATCCAGGGGTTGCCTCCCAGTGGAAGGAGTGTTTTATTCGATTGATTTTTGCACGATTTCAGGAAAAATAATGAGCGACTCGGAGACGGAATCGGTATCAGGAGCCTCTTTTAAATCAAGGTCTTCTATATCTTCATTCTCAGGAAGCATGATTTCAGATCCTCCTTTTTGTCCTTGCCAAAAAAAAAGAAGGGGTTTGGGAAGTTTACACTCGGGATAATACTATTGCTTATCACCGCATCATCCAAGAAAATGAGAAAAGGACTGGAAGACCTGAATTTCCCCAGATCCAGAACAGCATAGAGACTTTTCTGGGTTAAGGAAAAAGGGTAAGCCTTGGGACTATCCCCTTTGTTTGCCCCCCAACTGTACTGACCTTATTTTAAAAACTAACGACTCAGATTCAGTTATTTCAAGTAAATGATAAAAGCAATCCAATAAGCGTAAAATTAAAGCAGGATTTGGAATTTTGCCTTTCCCAAGAAAACGGGGCCCGACCCCCACCCCAACGCAAGTGCTTCAACCTATCCCCACGGAATAATTTTGAAATTTTAAAACAGGACCCAGAACCGATGGGGGGGTGGTAATTTTGGGGGTTTTTTGCAAGACCCAAATTTGGGCCAAACTGCGCCAAACATTTGTTAAAAATTTTAAAAACTTAGATAAAATATATAAAAGCATTGATAATACATTTTTTAAAAAGATAAAATTTCAAATCACGTATTAAACAGTTATCACAAGTAATAAAGGCAAACAAAATTTGGGGGTGTGTGTGGGGGTTTCCCCAAAACCACAAATCTTTTAAAAAAAAAGCATTGATAAAACTATTTTGTTTAATGAAAAAATTTGTCTTAAACAATGTGATCAATAAAAATTGTCAGAACCTTTCCTAAATCGTGTCGGAGTTTCACGTACATAAAAAGCGGATTGTTCTTGTGACACCCAGCATAGGGAAATTTTTTCAGGATTTGTTTCGATATCATTTGTCACGTCATACACAATCAGTCTTCCTCATCCGTTTATATTCTACGTTTGAGGATTTTTTGAGGTTTATGTTGAGCCATTTTAATATCTATCACTGTTTTAAGTAGTTCTTTTTTCCCTTTTTTTATCCGAGGTTTTTTTTTTGTTTTTTTGAATTCTGTGTTATTGTTGAGACAGAAGGAGGTCGATTATTGGAATTGGATGAGGAAGCGAATATGGTTAATGAAGTTTTAAGTGGGGTGAACAGATTTTTGGTGGTGGAAAGTGCGTTATTAGGTGTAGGAGTAGTGAGACATAGCCATCCTGTGATGACTATGTCTATTAGGGTCCGCGAAGCTAGAGGTGTGGGGTTATTAAATGTGAGAATATTGGTTTTTAACACAACTTTTTTTTAAGAATAAATTATATTACTTAATTCAATTACAACTTTTTTAAAGTGAGGTTTAAAACCCAATTAAACCTTATATTCAAGTCAGATCGCGCAATAGACCCTTATCTTAATTATAATAAATTAACGATTAATCTAACTTCCTATACAAAATATTACCTTTTGTAGAGTCACCTTCCTTCAGCGATTGAGTAATACCTATAACGAAATTTTAATGCGAAGATTCGACTTCTTTAAAATTTAATTTATATGAACGTACCCTTCTTCCAGCTAGGGGACATCTAATTTGATCCGAATGATTCCAACAAGTTATTCTAAACTTGCCCCCTTTTCATAAAAGCTTCTATCCTTTTAAAGTATATCTCATTTACATATTTGATCCTTTTGTCTTCTTGGTATTGTTGGAAAGGTTTTGCCATTAATCGTGGCCGTCAAAAACTTAGGGGTTATGTTAGAAGAAGGCCCGGAGAACGCCAACCCCCCCCCAAGAAAAAAAAACGGATTTTCTTAAGGGTTCTCAATGCCCTTAAAAATTACTTTCTAAATCTTTATTTCTGAATCTCCCCCTTTTGATTTTTATTTAAATTTTTCTTAAACCCCTTTTTTAATTTTTTAAAATTTTCCCAATATTTATCTTGACTTTAATTTTCATTACTCATCTTAGAATTAAATTTAATATTCAACAAATTTTTTAAATTTAAACTCGTGACAATAAATTTTACTCCATTAACTGGGGCCAACTTAAAAATTACTGTTTAATTTTTGCCCACTCTAAATTTTTTACATACAATTCTTAAAGTAACTATACACTTTTTTTAAAAATTTTCCTGGGTCGAGAAAACTTTGCATCTGTATCATCCCCGCATAGGGTTGGCGTTTTAATTCAACTTTTTCGATGTTGAATTTATCAATTTTCACAATTTTCAGGGTCTGTCTCCCTGAAATGAAAATTTCTAAATTACGCCAATTTATGTTTCATAATACCAATAAGTTTTACAATATTTTTCATTATATATTATTTGTAAATCACAAAAAATTTTTCATCTTCATCCCCACAGCTTTTTCCCAAAAAAATTTCCCAAAATGACCGCGAGCCCGTTATTATTATTGTTAGTGCCCGACTACGCCGCGTTTCCCGGCCCCATAATACGGAACAATACAACAACATATATATATATACATATTATACAAAAAACTTTTTTCAGTAAACTATTAAACAAATAACCAAAGGAATTGTCGCATTACGAAGTCATACATCAACAAACAAATGTGAAATTAAAATTTTTTTCCCCAAAAAAAAATTTTTTAACAAGTAAAAATTTCCCAAAAAATAAATATACACTCATTGTAGTGTTTAATTTTTGCTTCATAACTTTAAACACCGCCGAGACTTTTTTTCTTTGAATAATTCTTCCGACCACTTGTTGGAAGATCAAAAAAAAATGAAACAATACAACCTGTTTTTTTATATTCGGTCTCCCACCAGTCCAACGATGAGGTGCTACCATTTTTTCCCTCGGCTGCACTGTAATTTCTTGTGTTGATTGTTGTGGGTTTGTAATCTCCTTGTGGGCCCTTTTCTTTTTTTCCCCCTGTTGTGTCCTTGGCCGGTCGGGGTTCCTGTTTTTTTCCAGGCGTGGCCTGGTTTCCGTCGGTCCATCTGAACCCAGCGTCCCCGTCCTGTTCTTCTTCTATTTCTAGAAATAGTACTGCATAAAAAAGTTCTTTATTATTTTCCCCTTTTGTGCCACTTTTTTGTGGTTCATTTCCCCCCGACTCTCCTGATCTTTTATACCCTTATTGTACCTTGCCCTTTTTATTTTTTCCTTCACTCCCAAATGAACTGAAGCGATCTGACCAGTATCGCGTTTATGGTTCCTATCGTTTTTATATTGATTTGATTGGCGACTAATCCCTTTTGCCTCTAACTTACGTTTCACCGCAGATTTTTTTTTCCCATGTGTGACTCATTTAACCTTGATGTATTTTTTTCCGAAGTACTAGTTTCCTGACTTGATCTTATACTATTTGGGATACCTTTTCCCTAACCCCGACCTCGTCAATTTTTCCTATGACGATATATTCTTATTTGATCCACGTTAACCGTTAATCTTTTCCTGATTTCCATATTACAATATTTTGTTTTTTCTTACTTCTAATATTATAAGGTCCTTCAAATTTTGTTTAAATTTAGCGCAGACTTTGTTGCTGCTGAACTTAAAGGGTGTGTTTCTAATAAGCCCCAATCATTAACCTTAATTTTTTTTTTTTCCGTCTTTATAATATTTTTTCCCCCCTTTTCCTGTTTTTTTTCGTACTTAGTCTAGCTTCCTTAAAATTTTTTTCGATATTTTGATTTTGAACTTTCCCGAGATCATAATATTTTTTTGAAATGGTGTAATCAATTGTCGACCCAAAAAAAATTTCAGCAGGTGTTTTTTTCCCCGTTGTTTTATTTATCCAGAATAGCGTAAGCAAACTCACGTAAATTTGGGATCCCAAGTATCGTGTTGGTCATTAACATAATTTGCAATCATTTGTACTATATCTCGATTAACTTTTTTCAGTCCTTTTTGCTTGGGGTCATATCCCAAAGTCTTCACATGCCTTATGCCAATCATTCACAAAGTGCTAAAAAAATTTGGGATATAAATTGGGGACCATTATACTTTTTAAATTTTTATTGCACCCCCATAACGCATATAAAGTTATAAAAAAAATATCCGCTATTATACGAGATGGGGCCCTTTTTTAAGAGGTAAAACAGCCCATTTGCTGAAATGATGGGTTATACTAAAATATAGCGATTACGTCTTATTCAGATATAGGATAGGGGCCTAACAAATCTAACGTCACTATCTCTTTTGGAAAATTTGATATAATTGATTTAATCGCCCGCTGGTAACGCGTTTTTATAGTTATTAACTTGGCAATATGGCATGTAGAGACATATTGATCAATGAATTTTTTTTGGGGGAAATAACAAACGCCCCAAATTTTTTATGATACGTTTTAAATCTTCCCATGTGTCCAGCTTTTGGGTTGTCGTAAAATTCTCTCATTATTTCTTTCCCTTTAAAAGATTTTGGAATTTATACACGATTTCCCCTAATGACGTTGCGTGTTTCGCAAAAAATAACAATCCTTAAATTAAAGGGAAATCGGGACCAATTCTCACATAGTTGCTTTAAACCCGAGTTATTTCGGGTTTTTTAAATACATATATATGACCTAATTCTGGGGCATTTTTCTGTTCTGTTATTAAATGTTTCCCCGGGAAATAAGTACAAAACCTTTATTATGGCAAATTAAATTTTTTTCCACTATACTTTCCACGGGATTCCTTGAAAGTATGTCGCCACCATTTTGAGTTCCCGGGCTATGTTCCCATTCTATATTGAATTCGCTTTTTAGTGCCCATCTAATCATCCTACTCGAAAATTTTTGCCATGTGTTAGGGTGTTAAGGCAGTGTGATCCGTTATTACTTTAATGCAATATTCCTAAATATTTTGAATTTGTTCAACGCCCATACTACTGTAGACATTCTCTTTTGGTTACCGTATAATTCCTCTGCGTTGTTCGTGTACGTGAAGCAAATAAAACAGGTCGTTTTTTTTGATTAAGACTGCCCCCAAACCATCGAACTGGCATCTGTAAATAACTCGAATGGCTCCGAAAGTTTGGTAATTTTTTAAAACGGGGCTTTTTTTACCGCCTCCTTGACCTCTTCGAATGCCTTTTGTGCTTCATTGGGCCAGACAAATTTTTTAATTTTCGTTTTAAAATTATAAATGGCTCACAAGATCCGCATAATTTTTTAAAAAATTTCCGACCATTGGGGCATACCTAAAAAATTGGGCACCTCTTTTGAGTTCGGGTGGTTTCATCTCTAGTAGGCTCGAACCTTTGTCTCATCCGTTTTAATTCCTTCTTTTCTAAAAATTAATCCTAAATACTTAATTCATCACACCCAAATTTGCATTTTCTTTATTTAATGTCAATCCTGCATCTTGTAACAACGAAAAAATTCCTTAAATGTTCAACATGGTGAGTGAATGATGGAGATGAGATAATCCCCTCGTCCATATAAACACTCACAAATTTCCCCCATCACCGGTTTTAGGATTTGTCAATTGCCTTTTTAAAAATTGGGGGCTGCTCCCGATAAACCGAATGGCATCCCCTTTAAAAAAAGTGCCCTTTTACTACGAATGGGTCTTTACAAAAATCACTGGGTTTACTGCCATTTTAAAAAACCATTTTTAGGTCAAAGACATTATTGTTGTATAGGGGTGTTCGTTATTAAATCATCTATTAACGGTAAAGGGTATGGGGTACTTTTTGATCGAATTTAGTTTTCTATAGTCTACTGCAAATCTATATGCTTCCGGGTTATCCGGTGGTAACCCATTATTTTTCTTGCATAACACAACTGGTGACGCGTTATTTAAATTGGGAAAAATCGTTTTCTTGTAAATTTTTTTTTATGTGAAAATCAATTATTGTTGCTTTGTCCGGTCGTACCTATAGGCCTTGAAGCTACTGGTGGGTTATCTCCCGTGTCATTTTGGTATCATGAGTAAGACCTGGTTTGTCTGAAAAAAAAAACCCTTTTAAAAATACTAAACAAATTTTGTAGTTTTTGTTTCTCTACCCCCCCCTTTTGTCTTAGATAAATCTATCTCCACCTTTTTCCCCTTTAATTTGGGTTTAACCACTTTATCTATTTGAGAATCGGGAATTTTCAACGATTTTCGATCAAAAAAACATCCTTGACCCTTATAAAAAGATACCTGAATACATGGGTATTCTAAATCTGTCAACACATGAAATGACCGGCCCCAAAAAAATCTCTGATGGGAAAATTCAATTTACAATCCCCATTTTTTTCATTTTCCCCCCCTTTTTTATTTCCTGGGCTCGCGATTTTTTTAAATTTTCTTATAAAAAAATTTTCTGATACTTTTTCCGATATAAAAGGTTTATCGTCCCGGGGTCCCATGCGCTTTCAAAAATTTTTTATTTAATAAAATAGGAACGTGGGGGAAATTCTACGGGGGGATATACATATCGGAGAAAGCTTAATTGTTTCTCTTGTCGATACCTTTTTTAGGTTTATCTTTAACTTTTTCAATATTTAATCGTCCCCCTTTTCATCCTATGCCTGACTGAAATTTTCACCGAACCCTATTTCTACGGTCCCCTATTAAAATTATCATTTCGCTCATTTTGAAATTGGTAACCCTTTTTTTGTTGAATCTCTGATCACTATTCTGAAATCTATTCCTCTCGAACCCTCATTTTTGACGGCTATTCTCATAAAAAATTTTTTTACCATTTTTGGTCTACGTCCAACTTTGTTTTCTCAGTTTTACCATTAGCATCAAAATTAGGCATCCTATGCGCATTTTGACCTCTCTTTCTATATTATCATTCTTTTAACCCCTTTTTTTAATTTGAAGAATATTCTTCGAATTTAGCCCAAAACTTCCAAAAAATTGTACCGTGTTCTGTGGATTGGCACCCCACATAGTCCTGGGTCTGTGGTTCGAGTCGAACTAAAATATGATCCACCAATTTTGCTTGGGACATTCCTTTTCTAAACCTCAATTTTTAAAAAATCATATACGAAATCAGTTGGTTCCTGATTTCTTCCCCGCTTGAAACATAAAATTTCGATTGTAATTCTTTCTTATTTTTTTACCCGGGAAAAGCCTTCCCCTTTTAGTTGAGTGCGCGAAATCCCTGGGGGTATTTTGCACTAACACCGATCCAAATTTTGAGTACCAATCTTGACCCTTCCCCGACACAAAACTTGGGATTTCAAGTAACTGTATTTGGCCCCAATTTATTCTAGGAACTCTAAAATGTTCTCTGACCCTGAAAAGTACATTTCAGGTAGTACGTTAAACACCTGCATTACCTAACCCAGAATTAAAAAATTGGTTTATTGGAAACCATCCGTGATGACTATGTCTAAGGATCCGAAGCTAGAGGTGTAAGATTATCTAAATGATGAGACATATTGGTTCTTAACACAACTTTATTAAAATAACTTATATTACTTAATTTAATTGACAACTTTCTTAAAGTGAGAGTTAACCCAAAAAAACCTTATATTCAAGTCAGATCGCCAATAGATCACTTTTCAATTATAATAAATTTAACGATTAATCAACTTCCCCTACAAAAAAATTACCTTTTTTATCACCTTCCTTCAGCGATTGAGTAATACCTATAACGTAACTTTAGATGCGAAGATTCAGACTTTTTATAATTTAATTTATATGAACGTATCCTTCTTCCAGAGCTTTGGACATCTAACCTTGATCCGAATGATTCCACACTGTTTTTCTAAACTTGCCGCCCTTCTCATCAAAGCTTCATTTTTTAAAGTATACTCATTTACATTTTGATCCGTTTGTCTTTTGGTATCGGGTTGGGGTTTGCCATTAATTTCGCGAACTTAAGGGGTTTTGTTAGAAGAAGGGCGCGGGGACGTCGATAGGCGATTGAGGATCCGAGACAGTAGCTGCATTTAAAAATGGCTGGCAAGAGGGTTTTTTGGGTTGAAGATGTAAAACAAGAGGATTGATATTTATATATTTGGTCTTGGCTTGGAGGAAAGTGGTTCAAGAATTTTTTAAAGGGGAATTTTATTAGTGTTTTATTTTCATCTGTTTGAGTAGAAAAAAGTAGAGGATTTGGCAGCTTGAGCGGTTTGACATATTTGTGGGGCTATTTAAATTTTCGTGTTTCTGATAAGAAATATTTTTTTTTGTTTTTTTTTCCTGTATTTGTTTTTATTTTCCATTTAGGGCATATTTTGGAATCTGATTGATGAGGTTGTGAGCAGTTTATACATTTTGGCTCTAGAATGCAATCTGTGGAAGCATGTCCAGCAGACGCACATCTAGAGCAAGTCAGTTGACCGCGGCAGGAAGTTTGTGAGTGTCCGAACCTCTGACACTTAAAACGGCGCAGAGGGTTCGGTGTGTGATGTGTGTGATTTTTGGTTTTATTGGCGCAAGAGCCGATTTCGGCTATACTGCGCCAAACATTTGTTTTAATTTCCATAAAAAGATTTTTTTTAAAGTTAAAAATTTACATTAAAGATATAAGTTATATTTAAGCATGAAAATTCATTAAAAAGTTTTAAAAATTCATATTTAATTGTTACATTTTATTAAAAGTCAAAAGTGGGAAATACATTGTGGTGATGTATTACTCCCAACATGTCAAGCAAGATCTTAAAATAACGGATAAATTTAAAACAAAGAAAGGCATAAAGTAAAAATTAATACATGACAGAAATGTAAAATTTTGTATTAAAATACAATTAAAATGTTTTAAAAGTTTGTTTTTTTTTAATTCCGATTTTTTCTGTTACGGGTTGGAGTCAACGTGTGAGAGTATTCTATATGTTTCCAAGATTCAGTCTGCCACCATTCTTCCGAAAGTACTTCTATTCCCTTTGAGGAATTATTTTTCTTCGATTCCATCTCTTCTGGAACATCGTATACAATCATGTCCTCGTCTGATGATTCCTGTATAGGTGTGCTTTTTAGGTTTGTGGGGCGTCAATTTTATGTCTATTTCGGAGGTAAGGCTTTTTCGGACGTCTTTTCTTGCGGCTTTTGAATTTTGTTTTCACCCGGGGATGTGAAGGTATGGTATTGGGTACAGGGGTTTTCAGTTTCAATAGCAGGACATTTTTTTAGTTGGTAAGGGTGTAAACATTGATACAGTGGTTGAAGTGGTGTTTTATTAGATGAAGGAAACGTGTAGATGTAGATAAATTATTAGAGGGGGTGGGGTAGTATCTTTTAAAAAGGAACAGATGGTTGAGATTCAGATGACGATGAAACTTTAAAAAGATGTGGATGGAAAAGGGGTTTGGAGGTTATGATTTGGAAACGTAGGAATTTTGGAAGACATTGTTGCCTTTTGGGAACGGGTATCAATGGTTGTAATACTTAAAACGGGAATTTTTTTGTAATGGTTTCATAGGTGTTGTTATTTTTTACAGTTGAGGGTTTGAGAGCCTGTGCATAAGTCTGGGAAACTGTGGAACTTAATTTTCGTGTTCTAAATAAGGTATTTTTTTTGGTTTTGATTACTTGAATTTTTTTTTCAGTTCTCCATTTGGGGGCAGAGTTTTGAATCGGCGGAATGGGCTTGGGGCAGTTAATAAAACTCTAGACTGAAACGTGGAAGCATGTCCAACAGACGCACATCTAGAGCAAGTAAGTTTACCACGGCAGGAAGTTTGGAGTGTCGAATCTCTGGCCGAAACAGCAAAGAGGATTGGGGAATGCGGGCAAATTTTTTACAAAAGGTAGCCGGCTTTTTTTTTGTTGGTATTTTGGGGGCTGTTAAACGTTAAAATTATATGTTTGGGGGGGAAATCTGATGTTTTTTTTTTTTTATTCTTCACCTGAATAAACCTTAACTAGAAAACCAAAAGGATTTCTGCATCATAGTGGTCAACAGGTCAGGTTCAGAAATGACCCTCGACAAGAGTTAAGCGACTTGTGGGGAACCCACAGAAACAGGACAATTTAGAAAGGAGAAAGGAAAAAAAAGATTTTGTTTGTAGGGGCGGTTGTTTCAATTGTAGACCCCCGGAACGTAGTCGTTTTACTGATTTCGGTTCACCACCTATTCCGATGAGGGCTTTGAACAGAAAAAGGTGACTTATTTGACATTTCCTTATTTTGAAGTAAAAGTAGAAAGAATCTGGTTTGTTGCGAAATTTGATCGAGTTTAGAGTGTGTAATACAGGCCTTTACTCGGGGCCGCAGCTTTGGATCCATAAGAACGCGTATACCACCATCCTGGCGTGCCCCCACCCACCCCGGTCCAACAGGGGGGCGTGTGCCGGTCATCTGGCCAAAAAGGGACGCGCTTAAGTACACCCAGAATATAATGCTACAGTCCAGGATGAGGGTCCCCGGGGAAACCCGACACCCCTTATCTGCAGACAACCCCAACAGTGTTCTTCGGGGGTACCGAAAGAGGTTTCCACCGATTGACAGGAGCGGGCTACCCTGCCACCCGTCCAAAGGGAAACGGGGGAAAGGGGAAACCCGAGGGATCCCCAGGATCAATTCCTCCCCGGAAAGCGGGGCAAGGGGGCAAAGGATCCCCAGAACACCATTTTTTTCCCCCCGCAACGGGAAAACATGCGGGGTTTGGAAAAACCCCGTTGTTGTCAAAACAAATAAAGGAACAATATTAAAGTTTTCAAAAAAATATACGAAAAAAAAAAAAATTAACGCAATAGAAAATCAAAACAAATATGTTAATAGTAAAACGTATGTTTTTTATCAGAAAAAAAAAAATTTTAACATAGTTCATTTGTAACTTGGGGCTGTGGTCAGACGGGGAAAAAAAGAAAAGGGAAATTTGAATGGCATGAAGGGGGCCCAAAATAGAAAAGATCACTATACCCTGGATTCGTGAAGCCCATTTTACCAAAGACAGTAAACCCCTTAGGGTAGGAGTGAGTAAATTTTGGGTTTTTTTTGGGCCAAAAACCAAATCTGGCTAAATTTTGCGCCAAACATTTGTTAAAACATTAAAACGGATAAAATATTTTCCCAAGTAATGGTTTTTAAAAAGAAAAATTTTCAAATAATGAATAACATTTTATAAATAATAAAGAAAAAAAAAAAAAGTTTTTTTTGGGGGGGGTTTCCCACCAAGTCAGACAGTACCCTAAAAATATAAAAGTATGGATAAAGATCAAACTTTTTTTTAGAAAAAATTTTGTGTCTTAAACAATTTTATGTTAAAAAAAATTAGTTTTTTCCCTTTCCCTAAAACGTTTTTGGGGGTTATCCCCCCTCAAATAAAGGCTCAGTATTGTTTTATAGCATTCCTCCTAACGAATTTATCCCCCGGGATTTTTTTCGATATCATTTGCCACGTCATACACAATCACCCCCCCCCCTCATCCGTTGTATATTCTACTTTTTGAGGATTTTCGGGGCTTATTTTTAATCCAAAATTTTTCCAGTCTTAAGTAGTTCTTTTTTCCTTTTCACCCCGAAGTTTTTTTTTTTTTGAATTCTGTGTTTTTTTGGGGCCAGAAGGGGGTTTGGGATTTTTGGGAATTGGACGAAAGCGGATATGGTTGATGAAGGGTTTAAGAGGGTGAATATATTTTTGCTGGAAAAGTGCGTTATTAGGTGTAGGAGTAGGCGATTGAGGATCCGAGATAAATTATTAGATGTGGTGGGAGAAATATCTAACAGAAATAGGAGGTTGAGATTCTGATGGCGATTAATTGAACAGAAGATGTGGATGGAAAGAGTGTTGCCGGGGTTGATGTAGGGGATTTAAAACCCGAAAACGACCGGGGAGGGATATAGTAGACTTGGGAAACGGATATTAAAGGTTTTAAAGTTTCAATGGGGGGCAAACTATTTTGGTAATATTTTCATCTGTTTGCGTTGTAGTGGTAACAGTAGAGGGTTTGGAACCTGAGCATAAGATTGACGAAATTTTGGGGCTATTAGTTTTCGTGCTTCTACATATGGTATATTTCTATTAGTTTTGATAACCTGTATTTCTTTTTCATTTTTCCTTTTTGAGCATAACTTTGAATTTGATGGGGGGGGCCGGCCCAAATTTAAAACATTTCCTCTAGAGTACAATCCGTGGGAAAAAATGCCCAACGGAGGGATCTAGAGCATGTTAATTTGACCACGGCAGGAAGTTTAAGTGCCCAACCTCTGGCACTTGTTTAAAAGCGCAGAGGATTCGGTATATAGGGGCGGTTTTACAATTTAAATAACCGGGTTTTTTGGTAGTTGGCAGTTTTGGGCTATTGAACGTTAAAATTAAGTGGGTTTTGTGGGTATAATGTGAAAATATTTTTTTAAAAATGATTCTTCTGACTTGCACTACACCCGATCGAAAATCCGTCTAGTATTTCAGCCTCCCCGAGGGGGGTTTAACAAGTCAGGTTCTGAAATTACACCTCGACTGGAGTTCAGAGATTTATGGGGGGTTACTAGGAGGGGGGAGTCAAGGGTTTTGCAGATAAATAGGACTTGGGCCGAATAGCAGAATTAGTTTCAACAAGTAAATCGCCGGTTTCATTTTTTTAAATGGGTTTCGGCTCACCAATTTGGAAAGGAAACTTTGAAAATGAAAAGGGGGATTTAAAGGGCATTTCATTTTTTTAGGCCAAAAAGGTATGAAGAAAAAGGGGTATTTTTTGCAATTTCATCAATGGTAGAGATTTGGGGTAATACAAGGCCTTTACCCGGGGACAGCAGCTTTGGATCCATAATAACGCGTATACCACTTCGTCCTGGCGTGCCCCACCCACCACGGAGTCCCAAAAAAGGGAGGCAGTGTGCCGGTCATCTGGCCAAAACCAGGCACGGCGCTCCCCGAAATAAACCCCGAATATAAATGATACAGTCCAAAGGGGGGAGGATCCCAAAGGGGAAACCGACACCCCTTTATCTGCAGCACTAACCCCAAAAGAGTGTCTCCTTTGGGGGCACCGAAGAGAGGTAATTTCCCCCGATTGACAGGAGCGGGCCCCCCCCTGCCACCCGTCTCAAATGGAAAACGTGGGCCAAAGGGAACCCCAGAGGTATCCCTAGGCCACCAACCCCCCCATACTGGAGAAGCGTGGGGGAAAGGGGGAAAGCAAAGGATCCCAGAACACCATTTTCCCCAGGGGCGCCCCACCGGGAAACATGCGGGGTTTAAAAAAACGGGGTTAATCGAAAATAAATAAAAACAACATAATAAAAAATTTAAAGAAATATACAAAAAAGGGAACTAAACTAACACAATAAAAAAAACCATAATATTTAGAAAATTAAAAAATTTTTTCAAAAAAAAACAAATTTTAAAAATTCATTTGAAAAATTGGTCTTGGTCAGACGGGAAAAGAAAAAAAGGGGAAATTTTGAATGGCAAGAAAAAGGGGGCCAAAAATAGAAAAGATCACTAGGGTACCCTGGGTTCGTAAAGCCCATGTTTCCCAAAAAGACAGTAAACCCCTTAGGAAGAAAAGTCCGGGGGCACCTGGGGCGTAAAACCCGCTCACCTAAAAAAAGGTGAGCCCCGGGGGGAAAACCCTTAGGAAGGGAAAAAAAGATCACTGGGGTCCTCGAGGCGTAAACCCCGAACTCCCCAAAAGGGGGTGGAGCCCCTGGGGGGGCAGAGGGTTCGGAATGGGATGGATTTTCAGTTCAGATATCCAGCTTTAACGGTTTTGGGTAGATCGGGGCTACTAAATGTTTTATATGTTTGGTTGGTATAACTGTTGTATCTTTTTATTGGATTTTCTGACCTGAATAAGACCCTGATCAGAGAATCACCCAGAACTCTGCATCGGGTGGTCAACAGGTCAGGTTCGGAAATAAACCACGGCAAGAATTTAAAGTTTGTGCGAACTTATCTTAGGGACTTTTGAAACGATTTAGCAAGAAGAAAGGACTTGTTTGAAGAGCAGAGTTTGTTTCAATAAGTAGACCCCCGGGGTGAGTGAGTGAGTGAATGGGGGGGTTTTTCCCGGGCAAGACCCAATTTTGGCATACTGCGCCAAACATTTGTTATAAGAAATTTAAAATATTTTATAAAATATTTAAATATAATGATAATACATTTTTAAAATTTAAAAATTTCCCAATAAATTAAACCGTTTTCAAAAATAAAAAAAATTTGGGGTGGGGATTTCCCCCCCAAGTCAGACCATATATTAAATTAAAACAATTAAAAAAAAAAGAATGGAACATGTTATTTAAAAAAAAAGTCAGGCAATACATGTTAAAAAAAATATATTTTTTAGCTTTTATTTGTCCTGAATCGGTTGGTGTTAACTTGCTATATATGTTGGGACTTTTAAACTTTTTTTGACTTTTTGAATTTACCCAGAGGATCTGGCTCTTTTTTCCTCTACGTCATGAAATATGTCTTCGTCGTATATATTTTTTGAGGTGCTGGTTTTCGGGGTTTATGTGGAGTTATTTTATTTCTATTTCTGGTTTTGTATTTTGGGCGTTTTTTTTATTTCTTGAATTTCGTTGGGATGTGTTAAATGCCTTTTGGATGTAGCAGATTCAAGGAAACTGATGTTTGAACATCAGTTGATAGAGTCAAATTTTTAGAAGTTGAAAGAACTGGGGTATTTCAGTTGGTAACATGAAGGGAAGTATTTAGGTTATTGCGGGGGAAAGTAGTAGGTTGAGGGTCAGTTATAGCCCATTAAAGGGGGACGGCAAGAGCCGCACTTGGGTGAAGACGATGTTGTGGTAACAGCAGGAGTGGATTGTGATATATCTGGTTTCGGGGAGATGAAAGTGGTTGCAATAATTTTAAAGGTGGACATTCTTTTTTAGTAAATTTTTTACCCGTCGCGTAGAGGATCCGGTGAAGTTTTGCAGCCTGAGCTTTGTCTGAGATATCTGAGGGGGTGTTTTTCGCTTCTAAATAAAAAAATTTTTTTGTTTGTTTTGTTTTCCCCGTATTTGTTTTTCTATTTTCCATTTGGGACATAATTTAGAATCTGCAGGTGGGCGATGAACAAAATCATTTGGTTCTAAACTGCAATCCGTGGAAGAATGCCCAATGGATAAAATCTGACATGTTAATTGACCCGGGCAGGAAATTTATGACCGAACCCCTCATTTTTAAAAGCGCAGAGGATTCGGAATATATGTCGTATCTTACAATTCAGGTATCCGGTTTTTTTGTGGGCAATTTAGGGTTTAAAAGTTAATATTAAATGTTTTGTCGGAATAATTGTTGAATCCTTTTTATTGTTATTCTTCTTCCCGAATAACACCCTGACCAGAAAATCCATCAAGGGTTTCCGCATCAGGGTTGTCAAAAATTGGGTCGGAAAAGACACCACGACAAGTTTTAGTGATTTATGAGGAGATATGTTTACTGTTGAATCAAGAAAAGTTTTTTTCCAGGAGAAAAAACTTTGTTTGTAGGGCAGAAAAGTTTCGATAAGAAAATCCCCAATAAGCGTTTCGATTTCGGGTTTACCTCCTATTCCAATCAGAGCTTTTGAATGGCAAATGGCGATTTCAGAGACATGGCATTGTTTGGTAAAGATAAAACTAAAAATGTGTAAAGGGGTTTGCTAGTTTTTTGGGGAAATTAAGGCCTTTCCCGGGCCCTCAGTTGGGATCCATAATAACGCGTACACCACTTCGTCCTGGCGTTCCCCCCACCACGGGTCCCAAAAAGGGAGGCAGTGTGCCGGTCATCTGGCCAAAAAACCCGGCACGGCGCTTTCCCAGAGTACCCCAGAAGATAGTGATCGTCCCGGGTGAGGTCCCAAAGGGTAAACCGACACCCCCTTTTCTGCAGCACTAACCCTTTAAGCAGTCTCTTCGGGGGCACCGAAGGCTCCCGCCGATTGACAGGGGCGGGGTCCCCGCCACCCCTCTACAGGGAAACGTGGGCCAAAGGGAACGCGGGGTTTCCCCCGGACTAACCTCCCCTCCATATTGGGGAAGGGGGGCAAAGGGGACGCAAAGGGTCCCCCGAACACCATTTTCCCCAGGGGCGCCGCACACGGCAAACATGCGGGGGGGAAAAACCCAAAGTTGTTAATCAAAACAAATAAAGTAACATAATCAAAGTATTTAAAGAAAATACGAAAAAGGAACTAAACAACTCAATATAAAATGTAAAAATAATATGTTAGTAGAAAAAAGTAAGTTTTTTTATCAGAAAAAAAAAAATTTGAACATAGTTCATTTTCTACTATAGGTCTGTGGTCAACGGGAAAGAAGAAAAAGGGGGAAAATTTTAATGGGAAGAAAAAGGGCCGAAAATAGTGAAGATCACTAGGGGACCCTGGGGTTTGGGAAACCCATGTTACCAAAGACAGTAAACCCCCTTTGAAAAAAAAGATCACTAGGGCACCCGGGAGCGTGAAACTCGTACTCACCTAAAAAAGGTGAGCCCCCCGAGGGGGAAATAGATCCCCCGGAACGCAACGTTTTTCGATTTCTGTTCTCCACCATTCCACAGAGTTTTTGTATTGCAAAGGGCGATTTCTGACATCTCATTGTTTTCAATGACAGTAATAAAATCTGGCAGTTGTTGAAACTTTGTCAATGTGAGAGGGGCAATCGAGGCCTTTACCCGGGGAAGCAGCATTGGATCCATAAAACGCCTTCATCCTGGCGTGCTCCCCCCCACCCGGAGTCCCAAAAAGGGAGGCAGTGGGCGGGCATCTGACAAAACCAGGCACGGCGCTTCCCCGAGTACACCCAGAATATAATGCTACAGTCCAGGGGGGGATCCCAAAGGGGAAACCCGACACCCCTTTTCTGCAGCACTAACCCTACAGCGGGGGATACCAAGAGAGGACCCCGATTGGGGGAGCGGGGTCACTCTGCCACCCGTCTACAGTGAAGCGTGAGCCAAACTGAACGCAGAGGTATCCCCAGATCAATCTCCCCTACGGGGGGTGTGGCGGGCAAAGGATCCCCAGAACACCATTTTCCTCCTTTCGGACGCCGCAGGGAAACATGCGGGGCGGAAAAAACCCAAAGTTGTTAGTCAAAACAATAAACAACATAATCAAAGTATTCAAAGAAATATACGGAAACCAAAAAACTCAATACAAAATGTAAACCATTATATGTTAGTAGTAAAACGTATGTTTTTTCACTAGAAAAAACAAAATTTGAACAAGGTTCATTTTTTAGTAAAGGTCTGGGGTGTCTAGACGGGAAAAGAAGAAAAGGGAAATTTGAATGGCAAGAAGGAGAGCCGAAAATAGAGAAAGATCACTAGGGTACCCTGGGTTCGTGAAGCCCATGTTTACCAAAGACAGTAAACCCCTTAGGGAGAGGAAAAGATCACTAGGGCACCTCGGGAGCGTGAAACCCGAACTCACCTAAAGAGGTGAGCCCCCTGAGGGGCCAGAACCGATGGAAGAAGCAGCTGTTGAAAAAAACTCCCCCCGCCCCTAGAAATCGACTGCCTCTATAACTTTAAAAACAGTTATAAATTAGAGAGCAATTAAAAATATTACTGAAAAATTCCCTAATTTAAAAATAAAAGCGGCAGGAGAGTATATTAAACTTTTCGCTAACACGGACGAAGAAAACAGAACTTACCCACTTTTTGGAAGCGGATAATAATTATGAATTCTATGTCATACAGCCCAAAGAAAACAAGCCAATTAAGCTGTAATTAAAGGTCTCCCTCGCGTTACCCTAACGGAAGAAATTCAAATAGATTTAGAAGCACTTGGCTACTCTATAATTAGTTGTAGCCAATTAATTTCCAAGCGTACCTAACTTGCACTTCCTTTTTTCTTAGTTAACTTACCCAGAAATACTTTTAATGCTACCGTCTTTGACATTTCTCATCTTGGTCACCTTGAAGTAAAAGTTGAAGGCTATTCTATCAGGGGTGTTACCCAATGTTATAAATGCAACAACTTTTACCACACGGCAGCTAACTGCCACATGAAACCGCGTTGCCTTAAGTGTGGATTGGAACACACCACCAAAGACTGCGAAATCTCTAGTAGAATGGAAAACCCCTACTGTATAAATTGCCACGTGTACGGGCATTCTGCCTGTTACACGAATGCCCTAAATTTTCCTAAACCCAAGAAGGGTTCCCCCCTCCTAAATAGAAATAAAAATAATTTTAATAGCAATAAAGTTGTCAAGGGTTTGTCCTTTGCCGACGTTACCGCAGGAACTCCAATAAATAGTAATGATCCCCTTTCCTCAGGGCGAAGGTACCCCTAGGGAAAGCCAGAGCTTCTCCCAAACTTCTGCTTCTATGATTCTAACGTTCATAATTCTTCTGAATTTCAAAATATAATGGATCTATTTAAAATATTTGCAAATATCGCTAAACAATTTCCAAAATTACTAAAGATCCTCCCCGCTCTTAAAGCAAAAACTGATGTCAAAGAACAAGCGTTTCTAATTTTTGAAGCGCTTATTGATTAATTTTTCCCCTATTTTTATAATTTAATGTCAATATATTCCTTAATTTCCCCCTTCCTTCTTAATTTGTACCAATGTCATATTATGTAATCTCCACCCTCATTTAATTTTAATTCAATAGTTTTTCTTCCTTCTGCCGGGTCAGTCAGTTTCTTAAAGTCCAAAAGCTCACTAACCAACGCTATTCAACTACTGGAACCTCACCTGCACCCCATTGCCTCCCCTCTCAGAATCCACACCTCCTACCACCGAACCACGCTCACAACGCAAAGAAACTTAGCCCCAGATAAGAGGCGGAGTGATGTGTTCACGTCACAGCCCTCTTTTCAGAATCGAAGTCGTAACACGGATCTTTGGTGATACAAGTGAAACAGGTTGTGGGGGCAGCCGCACCGGGGAGATGATCATCGGGAGATCTCAGAATGACGATCTGGACTTAGTTTTCTCCATCAAAAGGGCTGCGGGGGCAGCCGAACTTTGCAAGGTGACCCAATAGAAATTCAGCTTGATTACTTCAATGGAGTGACAGCATTAGAATCCAGTTGCATGCTCGTGAGAACGTGCCAAACCATCGACGTTGCCCATTTTATGACGACTGGATTTTCAAAGATAAAACTTTCGGACGTAACCGACCGGATATAAATTCAGCATTACCTAATTGAAAATAAAACGTAATTTTTTTTCCTACTAAAGCTGTGGGATCCATCTACCCAACGAATAAAGCAAACTTGGGGTCAAGACTTTACAGTATGTCAGACATCCAAAATTTCTTTTATTCTTTGTCAATGAGTGTAGCTGCAGTTGTAGCCAGTCTTGGTGAAAATATTCTATATTCCTTTCATCGTCATTAGCACCTTGTAAAAGGTTCAAATATCAATCATTTCAGTTTTTTATTGTGCGTCATCTCTCAAATTGATACCTTTTGACCTTCTTGATTCTGCATTTGGATGGCCAGCTGTGTAGATTAGTATCGCAAATGTATTTCTTTGGACAGAGCATATTGGTAACACATAACAGAAGTTGTTAATAATTACTGATGTTTAAAATGTACTTTTTTTATCCCTTACCTATTAGTAGTATATCATATACGTATACAAAACTACTTCATTTCCGATTTCTCAACGCATCTCGCATTTTGGAGATGTACAAGAATTCCTAATGAACTAAAACTGGGGAGGTTCAAAGTGACTCTTTGTAACTACTAATTGAAGTTTACCCACAAAAACTCCTTATTCCTCTTCAAGCTTTAGAACATTCAGTAAAATACTTTAAAGCTTTCTCTACTCTAATAATCCTCAACCATTAACAAGAAGCATCATTTATACAGAAAGGAAGTAGATATATAAGCATTTTCCAAACATTTGCAAATTGGAAAAAAAAAATTACGGATACTTAGAGCACTTGAAGCTTAACTATAAGCTCTCTATTGAATTCTTTAAATCAAAGATGTTGTTACCCTTTTAAATAGACAGTATATTTGTTTAGTACTTTTGTGTACTTACTTATTTAAATCGTATGTCTTTTGAAAGTTCCTTCAAAAAAAATTCTTATTGGTTTCAAAATTATAATTTTGATTAAATTAATATTTATAATTTCGAAAAACAAGGATAAGTAGCTTTTGAAAAACACGAATTCACTACAATAATTAATGAAGATAATTGCACAATTGGAGAAACATGTAATGCTGTAGAACAATTTTATTACTACTTACATATTATCAACATATTTTCTGCTTCCCTAAATTCATTCTCTGAACATCAATTAGATATAATTTTGTTCATCTTTGAACTTTAATTATAGAAAGCATTATTATCTCAAAATATCTGCAAAGTCAACTATAAATAAAATTATACACCGTAAAATCCGGCGTATAACGCGCACACATATACTTTCAATCAAAAAAATTTTTAATTTTTAAGTATATTCTCCGTATAACGCGCACCCTCTATTTAACGAAGAAATCAGAAATATTAATATACATTGTTTTTATGTTTTGAAGTAATTTATTCGAGATATTATCATACTTTTGAAAAAATAGTATACTTCTAGAACTACAACTGTTCTTGTTCATAAGGCAAGTCGTTTCTTTTAAATAAACTGTGTTTCGATACATCTAGAAGTAAATTTTTTCTTATGCCCATCCTTTGTTACTTTTAAAGCTATCGTTTTTATAAGCGGCGTATAACGCGCACCCTTAATTTTTGATCTTATTTTTTGTGTTTCAAAGTGCGCGTTATACGCCGGATTTTACGGTAACTAAGTATTATGAATATATACTTATATACGTATCCTCATATATCCACATATTATTGAGAAAAGTGGGAAACGTTTATAATAGGCTATTCAGATAAAAACTTCAAGTTTGTGTAAAAAGTGACATGCAATATACAAAGCGGTAGTTTTTTTACTAGTTTAACCCTTTATCTACCGACGGTACTTATAAGTACCACTCACTTTAAAATTACATAGAATAACCATTTTTATGAATACTCTGATAATACTTACCAGGAATATTCTTTTAAATCCACTCTTCCAAGATATAGGGCAGCACGGGTTCTATGATGAGTGGTTTAGCAGGGAAGGCGAATAGTTTTATAGCAGAAGTTTCGTTTTCAGCGGATTGCGAAGATTGTCATTTTTCGTCCGAAAAAATAGTTAATGTCAAAAGGTAAGTTTCTTTTTTTTTTTTGTATGTTGATAAATTCTTTAGAAACGATTTGACTATCTATTTTCAGTGAGCAGTGGTGTATATAATTTTACAGTTGATTATCTTTAATTAATAAATTAGTTCTAACGGATTCAATTTCCCAAAGTTGAGTATTTTGTTTATGTATATCCCTTAATTTTCAATGTAGTGATTCAAAAAAAATATTGCATGAAAAAAACTGCAGTAAATCATAATGCGGTAGATAAAGGGTTTAATTCCGAGTATCTTAATATAAAATATTCTTTTGATTCATTAAACTTATTCATTCACTAAGTGCTATGAAACCATATAAAAATTGATTTGAAAAACAAAATACTCAAATCTGCTTTTCAAGATACTGATCATAATTCATGTTTTCTTGTTATAATAGTATACCAGCAGAACAACAATGAATCTCAAAAACGAAATTTTATTGGTGCCAAAGTGGACTTAATTATAATAAAAGTTTTTCTAATTATGCTTGATAATACATAAATGCTCAAAGATTTGATAAAGATTTCTAAACTGCTATTCCTCTATGTAATTTTTGTTGTATACATTTGTCCCAAAAGCAACCAATTTTGATAATGCGTTTCCATGGTTCTGAATAACGAAAACAAAATGTTTCATATGAATTGAAACTGATGTTGAAAAATATTTTTGAAGGAGAGTTGAAGATGAAATGAAAGTTCAGGATCCATTTTCAAAAAGTCGTTTTTCTTCTAATTCAAAATATATAAGAAATTTTGGTTAAGTTTATTTCTCAGTAAAATTAAAAATATTATTACTATTTGTTTTCTCTTTTACGTATCAGCTGTTTCATTCTGAAGTCTCATCATTAAATGTTTATGGACAATATTTAGAAAAATATTTGCTCAAGAATTGTTTATAGTTGTGGAGGATCCCTTTAAAATATCTAAAAATACGTTTAAATAAATAAAAGAATATTAATGGTATTTTAAAAACAGTAGGGAAAACTGAAAACTCTAAAGAATGTTAAGAAAGGAAAACATTCACCTATTTTCAACATCGAAAAACCAGTTAGTGCAATAAAAATATGAATTAATTGAATATGTTTCTACCTTTTTTCTTCAAAGATTTATAAGAGTCTTTTAAACTTAATGAGGAATATCGGAAAGAAAGGCTTTTATAAAACTGGTTGTGTTCTTTAGAAAGCCGAAATATAACAAAAAGACATTATGCACAAGAAAGAAAGTTCTGTTCAAAAATCCTTTTTCCCTATTCAAATTCTTCTATATGTGGCGGGGATGAATACATTATCATGTCCTAAAATTTTCAAGGAAAACCAAATACTCCGACTAATGTGGAATTCTCCAACATACTTTTCTGGCCTTCTTCAACTTTTCGTCATAATATTTCAGTGCATATTAAGTATAATATTACCTCAAAGAAGAATATCAATAACCGTTTTGTTTCTGCAACTTTTCCTAGCCCTTTCGAGTTATTCTGCATATAGATCACGAAAACATTTTATTTTAATCATAGATAAGTTGTCAAATGCTGTACCAGGAGCCAACATTGACAAAGTGCGAAACTATCAAGTCTTGATATGTGCTTATTGTGTTTTTGGAATTATAACACCAATGTGTTATACATTTTTTTATTTTTCTTCCAGTGATTATACATTTATTAAAAGGAATGTTACCGAATGCTCTTTCTTTTCTCAGGAATTTAAGAAGTTATTTTTAATATTCTTTAAAATTCTTGTAGGAATAAACCCGACATTTTTAGCACTGCATTTCGTTTCATTATCAGCATTCTATGGATTAACTTGTGTCTACATTAAAGTTTTTTGTTGTCATATAAAAGTGCTGGTAAGAAATATTGAAGAAATGGGTGATTGTAAGAAAATAATTTCCAAATATCTGAAAATTCGTAACGTTATGGAATCTCTTGAACATTTCATGTGTTTCTCTGTTTTCATTTCAGTAGTATGTAGCATGATAGGGATGTTCTGGTTAAGTTATAAAGTCATATTTTTTCATATAAATGGTTATTCACACTATCTCAGCAGCATGGTTGGAGAAATGTATAATTGTTCAATAATTGCAATGGTGATACTATCAGCTTCCTCCGCTAATACAGCAGCAGATGTTGCCAAAGAAGCTGTTATATCGTTACCTGGAAAGGTTCCCCAGTACTACAATGAGCTGAAAACAATATTGAGAAAGGATTGTAAACAAAATGTTTCTTTAACTGTATGGAAGCTGTACAAAATTGATAGATCTCTTATTCCTTGTGCCTTGGGTGTGCTCTTGAATTATGGGATTCTAATAGCAACTTTAGGTACAGTAAATAACTGTATTGATAAATAAAACTTTTTCTGCAGTGATATAACTTTCGGGGTTTAAACCTTACCTGAAGTAAGAAAAAAATATTGCACTACGCTTTTAAGTAATGATGGAATGTTTTTGGATCAATTGTTATGTTTTTATCTTTCGTGTTATTCATGTCATATAATTTTATTATTATCAAAAATATTTCAGGTTCATATATTTAAAAATCTAAGATTATGTGCTAAATACTTCAGAGGTTAACACTGTACTAACTTAGATAAAACACTTTATTTATATTGCAATTAAAAGTGAATTAAAAACGAATAAATACACTTAAAACGTATTTAATGTTCCTCTGAGATTACTTAAAATTATTTGTGTGTGTGGATTGACATTCTTGAATGGTAGTGTAGAAAAAACTTTTAATTCTTTTGGTATTAACTGTAGTATTAATTGAAAATATTTCGAACAGCTATCTCTAATGTAGACTCAATTGCACAGTAAAATAAATCTGGTTTTGTAACATTTTTAAACTTCTGTACGCTTGCTTATTCTTTTAAAAATATTGACCTATTTATTAAGGAATAGTTTGAAACGATAAAAAGTATAGATGATTTCCTTTAAAAAAAATGAATATTCGTAAACACCAATGAAAATTTAGTGTACAATATATGTAATGATAAATTCTCGTTCTATAACAATGTGAATTTTTTCTTAATTTATAATTTCTTTCGCGATGACTTTTAATAACTAATATAAATGTTTCATAAAAATGGCTTACTTAAATTTAAATACGTAGTATTGAATGCTACTCAGAGTAAAAGTATTTCTATATTACTTTGAATGCATAGAATTCACATTCATCTTTCCAAAAACCAATTTTTTTGTATACAATTTTTAATGCACTTGTATATTTTGCTCTTTGACCCCTTCCATGCTCTTTTTTATTTCTGGATTATGGATAAAAAGATGTCAATATTTTATGCTTATTTTCAAACATATACATGTCTTTTCAAACATAATAGCACCATTCGCATACAAATTTTCCTAAAAATTAATGTAAAAAATCTACTTAAAATAATGATAATTTACCTGTAAAGTTGATTTTCTGTATGGCAGAAATCATTAAATTTGAAATCTATTCACACTATCCATAAATATGAAGCTTAGAATACCTCGCTTTTATCTCGAATTACAAATTTTATTTTCATCTTTTGCATTTAAATAAATGATTATGAAATTATTAATCAAAATATGATCATGTATGATGAATTCGAAAACCCGGTACTGCACATAACCCAACATTGCAATCTGAGCAGTAGAATTTTATTTCTCTTTTTACCTTCTTCCCTTGTTTAATGTCTCCCTTTGAGCAGCAAATAGGATACTATTGTGTTAGATTAGTTTTCTTCTTTGTCGTGGGTGAGTGAGTGAATATTAACATCGTACTGTTCAGCTACACGAGGGCTTTTGGCGACGGACCACGTAATTTTGAACCATGGTCAAGTGACGTGGACGACACCTGAGCTGGCACCCCTCTCCTAACTACCACACCACACCAACTTCTTTGTCGTGGGAATGTAGTCAACAAAATGTCTTTCAGACAAGCGTGAAGGCGGGTGTAGGGATGGCGATTCTTTCCGAAAAGACCGATTTTTAAATCGATTCGGATCGTAACCTGATGAATTAATTCACAAAAAAAATCGAGGTCAAAAAGATCGATTTCCAAAAAATCGATTTTTTTTCCAAGCCTTCATTTACAAAGTTCATTTTATGGAAACAAGAAAGATACCATAATAAACGACCTCTTATCAGTAAAATTAGCGAATTTTTTAGTTCAGGGTATTTGACAATTACAATTATTTTTATTGCCATATCAAAGAGTATCAGGTATAAAGGATGGCATTTATTTTCTTAAAGCATTTGTTACATTAAAAAGTTTAGAAAATAAATATAGCTTATAGTTCCCAATGCTTAATATATAAGCTTTTTAAAAACAGGCTGTCAAGTCTACTGGGATCCAAACGGTTCCGCTCATCACTTGCGATGTTGCCGGCAATCGAAAAAAAAAGGTGCTGACAAGGAACAGATGATTCAACGATACTCATATATCGTATATCACATGCCTATTGAGTGAGCGTGATGATAAATACAGTTTTTGTTCTTGCCAGTAAATTAACCCTTTAACCGCCAACACCGTAATATTACGGGTTTTAAAGATAGTACATTCAACTAACTGTAAATAATTTTATGGATTTTACCAAAACAGAAAAAAATCGAATTTAGATTTTCTAGGATGAATCGATTCAGTGCTAAACATTGATTTAAAAAGTCTTTTGGACCGAAAATCTATTCTTCGATTAATCGATCTCGGATCGCCATCCCTAGGCGGATGCTCAGCAGAAGGACGTCTTTTTACAAAAAATATCACCGAGTGGTATTATTCAATTATTCGAAATCATAAAAAGCACATGTGGAATAATCTGGCAAAAACCAAATGAACAGTGTACATTTTAACAGTGCCCGAGCTACACTCGGGGTGAGTCAGGATGGAAGCCGGAAAACGATTAAAACATTAAAATCAGCGAATAAATCTGAACAGAACAAAAATTAGTAGGTTTGCCATAAATGTACCGAAAACAAAATTCTAACAGTATCATAGGAATTGAGAGTTTTTATTTAGGAAATTTGAGTACAAACAACAACAAAATAATGCATTTTGCCACCATTTGCCCTGTTAAAAGTCGTTGCGAGACTCCACTTGAGCGTGAGTGAGTGAATTTAGGGTTTTTTGGCGCAAGAGCCAATTCTGGCCATACTGCGCCAAACATATGTTAATACATTAGTTTATAAAATTTCTGTTAAAAAATTTAAAATCTTAAAAAATGTAAAAGTTTAAAAAATGTAAAAATTCATTTTCAATATATTTAAAAATTCAGATTGGTGGGGAGAATTCCCCATCAAGCCCGACAGGCATTGAGAAAAAAAGTTATTTTCTGTGTCTCTCGTCGGAGTTAACATTAATTCTCCCTTGTATTAAGTTTTTCCATTTTTTTTAAAGTAATCGGGATTTTATTCAATATCATCTTCCACGTCGTAGACAATCATTTCTTCCTCATCCGTTGTATACTCATCATCAAGAGCTGGTTTTCTCGTCTATGTGGAGCCATTTTTATGTCTAATACTGTTTTAAGAATTTCTTTTTTTCTATCCCGAATTTTCCTTTTTTTTTTCGAATTATCTATTGTTGTAGAGCCAGAAGGGGGTTGAATACTCTCTCTCTGGAGTTGGATGAGGAAGTGGACATGGTTGATGGGGCTTTAATAGGGGGTAAACATTATCTGTGGTGGAAAGTGCGTCACCAGATACAGGAATAGGTGGTTGCAACAAAATCTAATGTCTTTAAACCTCAGAGGTGGACGGCAAAAGTTCTGCTTGGGTAGAAGATGATGTGGATATAACAGGATTGGTCATTGATGTATTTGGTTTGGGGATTGGTTTTAGTGGTTGAAGTAACTTCAAAGGTTGACATTTTACTTTGGTTATATTTTCACCTGTTTGAGTGGAATTGCTTTTAATAGAGATGATTTGACAGCTTGAGCGTAAGTTTGAGAAGGTTGAGGGGCTATTAATTTTTGGGCTTCTAAATATGATATGTTTTTGTTTGTTTTAATTGTTTGATTTCATTTAAGTTTTCCATTTGACAAAAGTTTAGAATCCGCGGAGTGTGGCTGGGAACAATTGACGCATTTCAGCTCCAGACTGCAATCCAAGGAGGCATGTCCAACAGATGCACACCTAGAGCACGTCAATTGTCCTCTGCAGGCAGTTTGAGAGTGTCCGAACCTCTGGCACTTAAAACAGCGCAGAGGGTTCGGTATGTAGGACGGATCTTACAGTTTAAGTAGCCAGCTTTAATGGTTTGGGGTAGTGTGGGGCTGTTGAAAGTTAAAATTAAGTGTTTAGTCGGTATAACAGCTGTATTATTTTTTATTGTTATTCTTCTGACCTTAATAACACCCTGATTGGAAAATCAGTCCAGGATTTCCGCTTCAGGGGTGGTCAAAAGGTCAGGTTCAGAAATGACACCGCGACATGAGTTGAGTTTTATGAGGGCTTATTGTTACAGTTGAATTCAAAAACGTTTTTGCAAGAAGGAAAACTTGGTTTGTAAAGCAGAAAGTGTTTCAATCAGTAAATCACCGGATCTTAATCTTTTAACAGATTTAGGTTCACCACCTATTCCTATCAGGGCTTTTTGAATTGCGAAAGGCGATTTAGAAGACATTTCATTGTTTGGAAGAGAAATCAATAAAAATCTGGTATGTTGTGAAGTTTCATCGACGTTGAGAGTGGGCAATACGAGGCCTTTACCCTTGGCACAGCAGCATTGGATCCATAAGAACGCGTACACAACTTCGTCCTGGCGTGCCTCCACCCGCCACGGAGTCCAACAAGGGAGGCAGTATTCCGGTCATCTGGCCAAAAACCAGGCACGGCGCTTACCTGGAGTGCACCCAGAATACAATGCTACAGTCCAGGGCGAGGATCCAACGGGTAAACCCGACACCCCTTATCTGCAGCACTAACCCTACAGCAGTGTCTCTTCGGGGACACCGAAGAGAGGTACCACCAGCCGATTGACTGGAGCGGGTTCACTCCTGCCACCCGTCTACAGTGAATGTGGCCAAAGGGAACGCAGAGGTATCCCTAGGCCACCAATCTCCTCCATACTGGAGAAGTGTGAGCATAGGGAACGCAAAGGATCCCCAGAACACCATTTTCCTCCTTACGGGACGCCGCACACGGCAAACATGCGGGTCGGAAAACCAACGTTATTAGTCGAAAACAAATAAAGTAACATATTCAAAGTATTTAAAGGAATATACGAAAAATGAACTAAACTAACACAATACAAAATGTAAACCATAATATGTTAGTAATAAAAAGAAAGTTTTTTCAATAGAAAAAACACAATTTGAACAAAGTTCATTCTTTAACATAGGTCTGGTCTAGACGGGAAAAGAAAAGGGAAATTTTAATGGCAAGAAAAAGGGCCGAAAATAGAGAAGGATCACTAGGGTACCCTGGGTTCGTGAAGCCCATGTTTACCAAAGACAGTAAACCCTTGGAAAAGATCACTAGGGTACCTCGGGAGCGTGAAACCCGAACTCACCTAAAGGTGAGCCCCTGAGGGACTCTATTTGGGCAGCAGTAGCCGAAGGGCCATGATCACGAATTCGTGGAAGTAGTTAGTTCGAGCCCTAGTACCACCGAGACTCGCCGCATAGCGAAGCTGATGCACGTTTAATGTGTCGTGGTTCAAAGTTCTCACACTGGAATGATGTGGAAGCTTAGAGGGTTGGATGCCAGCTTAGGCGCCATGCTTGTGATTTCGACGAGGTTCAGAATTACGAGATCTGCAATAACCTACGTGCTACCTTAGAGGACGATATTAATAAAATCAATTAAAAAAATGCTGATCAATTCCAACTCATGAATTTAGATTCCAAGCAAAAGGTTTCGGGATCTATACTAATCAAAGTAAATCGATTTCTTCTTTCAGCTTTAACACTAGAGTATTATTTATCGCTATATATTTTGTGTTGGGTTTTAAGCTTTAAAAATTAGAGTTAAAAATAGCCCTTTAAAAAAAAAGGAGTTAAACTTTTTGTAACTGCTCTTCCTTAGAAACATGTAATAAAAAATACTTGTGAATAAGAGGAGGGAATTTTATCATTCCAAGAAACTTTAACGGTATCTCCAATATAATGATATATGTAAAAGGCATTTCCGGACACTAAGTACTGTTTTAGAAAAACTCGCGTAAAAAACCTTTTTTCGCAACAAATGTATTTTTACCTGAAAAAGCATGTCGGAAGCTATTTTTTAAACATAATTACCACCATTGTTCAAACATTTGTCATAACGGAAACCCAACTTATCTATACCTTCCAGAAAGAAACATGCCGTCAGTGAAGTGAGTAATCGATTAACAGTTTCTTCTGGAGACTCACCGCAAAGCAATTTTAATGAATTTTCTCCTTCACTTTTTCAAGCAAACAATCATTGACAACAGGAGGCCATCCACTCCATACTTCGTCATGAACATTCGTGCGATTATCAATGAATTGTCGAATCGACTTTCTCACTATTCGATCACATTTTCACCATTCACTTTCGCAAGTCGACGATAGATTTCAACTGACTTGGCAATCCTTGCGTTGAAGAAACATGACAAGGAATTCACTTCATAGTCGGCAGGATCGGCAGTCATCTTACACATTTCGATAGCTCACTATTATGTATAAAAACGAAACTCGACGAGAATCACTATTTTTACTGAACGTGGGTTGAGTCGAGTAATACCAGTGCAGAGTGAGTGAGTGAGTTTGGTGTTTTATGGCGCAAGAGCCAGTTTTGGTCAGCCTGCGCCAAACATTCATAAGTCTGTGGTCTGGACGGGAAAAGAAAAGAAATTGGATGACAAGATGGAGGGTCGAAAATAGAGAAGGGTCACTGGGTACCTCGAGGTCGTGACACTCGTGTTTACCAAAGATAGTAAACCCCTTGGGAAAAGGAAACGATCACTAGGATACCTCGGGATTGGGACACCCGTACCCACCTACAGAGGGTGAGCCCCCTGAGGAGACTGAACGTGGACTCATCAGTAAAAAGTAAAGGACTCCACTCTCGACACATGCTCTTGGCTTCAAAGACGAACTCTTTTCTGTGATGGGTTAAGAGGGACACATACCACTGACCTTCAGGCATAAATGGCCTTTTCAGGTAAGCATTTGTAAACAGTTTGTCTAGAAATTGTCTTTCTAGTGGCAGTAACAAAGTCCTGAGCAATCTCCTTGCTGTCATGTCTCTTTGACGAAGTATATTTATTGTGAAGTATGGATCTTCCGTAGGCGTTGCAGATTTTGGTTTGACCTAGTCCAAGTTTTCTAACAGTACCAGTTGTTTGAAATTGTTTACGTAGTCTATATCACCATTTAAGAAACATCTAGGTTTCGAGCTACTTTTGCTTGAGGCATTCGCCCTCTATCTACCCAATGGATCTCCATCTCAAATCATTATATGAACTCATTTTAATAAAATTAACTCAAATTTGTACTTCTCACAGTGCGATACACAAGATTAAACACACCGAATCTCTTCTATATGAACGGTTTTGACGTTTCCCCCTCAAAACGCATAAGCATTCTTTTTTTCCGTCAAAACTCACAAAATTAGGCAATGACTCATAGTTTTGCGTACTTAGTACGCAATACATTTAAAAAATAATGGCAAATTTCTTGAAATAGTAAGAAATTTATGTTTGTAATGTTAATTTTGAAATCCAGTTTATATTAGTTATATACATTTAAACATATTTATTAAACAAAAATAAGCAACATAAAAGATAACTATTCTTTCAACGTAAATCAAAAATTTTAATTTCAGACGTATTATGTATCGCATATCTTCTAAGAATATTTGTCAAAATAAGAAATTAACAACATTAAATACAAGTGATCATGCAACACGGTTAAATGAAAATTAAAATTTTAATGCGTACTTTGTCCCAGCAAGGCTCTACTTAATCACACAATATCAGGTGTATTACTTATAACTTTCATTGTTTATGAGTGTTCAGTTGTTAAACCACCTCTTTGTAAAAACAAAATATATTTCATATGAAAAATAATATGTACACATATATATGCAAAAACAAAAGGGGCAAATCAGAGCACATGAAATTTTCTTCATATAATTAAATAGCAATTTTGAACAGCTATCGATTTATCGATAGGTACAACTAATTAGGAGCTTTTATTCGGGTACAGCTTATTTGGATCCATGAGAGAGAAGCAGTCTTCATCTTTTTTGTATGCCTCCACCCACCACGAAGACCAGAGGAGGCAGCGTGCTGGACAACTGGCAAAAACTAGGCACTGAACTTACCTATAATACACCCAGGATATATCACTGCAGCATCAATGTAAGGATCCGACGAGAAACCCCGACACCCTTTATCTACAGCACCAACCCGTACAGCAATATCTAACCGGAGATTCCGAAAAATCGATTGACAGTAGCGTATTTCCTCTCCCTCGCCTCTTTAAAGAAAGCTGCTCTGTTGTCAAAGAGGACAGTTACATCAATAATATAAGACTGTGTTTCCAGATAAGGCCATCAGATCAGATCGTGGTTTGGAGTTTCCAGCTGCTTGGTTCTCATATAGAAGGGGTCTCGAACTCTTATGATATTACGGGCCACATGATCTATTTTATTACAAGTTGGGGGCCGCATGTTTACGATCTTCAAACAATCAATAGAATGATTTTTAAAGTGTTATGCATTTATTAATCTAAATCGCAATGTATTGTATATTATACACATATAGTCATTTTAACTACAGATTATTTTTCCTATACTTAATCATACATATTTCATATTTTTAATAACACATGGATCAATAAGTCCCGAGACTAACCCAGAGATGGCGCTCGTAGTAAACCAGTAACCAGGTCTTTCTAGAGTACTAATCTTTGCTTGAAACGTGTCAAAATTTTAAGTCGATCGGACCAGAAACAGCTGAGTTATCGAGGTTGGAGTAAAG
>BMAV01017598.1:51604-76222 GCA_019973955.1 Trichonephila inaurata madagascariensis | reverse complement strand
TTTTTTTATTTGAAATGGGACATAAAAGTAAGAATTCCAATACAGTTTTTACAAAGTTAAAATTAATTTTGGAAATATTGGGAATTTTGAGTGAAATTTTAGTGAAAAATTGCAGTTGCGGTAAGGATTGTATTGAAAATTCTAATTAATATATTCTTATAATATTTATACAGTACATAAATGCCATTATTATCTGTGTTGATAGCTATAAAATTTGTAAATACTTCTAAAAGTTTTTGAAATATGTCAATTTTTACGCAAAAACTCAATTTTTTACAAAACACTAATGTTATTTTCTCACAAAAAGTGCAATAAAAAATTAAATATATACACAGAGATTAGATTATAGTCCAGACAACAGATAAAACTAAATAAAACATCTTCTGAAAATTTCAGGTCAATATCTTAAAAAGAAATTCTGTAGTGAACTGTGCCGTGAAGAAAAAAAAAATTGAAAAACATAGTTTCTCAGAAAATGCATTTAAAGATTTCAATACAAAATGAAAAGTTTTCTACTAATTGTACACTTTTTAAACTCTCCATATTTATAGCTCAAGCTCTTTTTAGCTTCATGTAAAACTGATTTGGCCATTTATTTTACCTTTTGTTGTTTTCTGGAGAGTTTTGTATACTATAACAATTGTCGTTTTTAGCGAAATTTTGGTGAAAAATTGCAGTTACGACAAATCTTGTACACAAAATTCTAATAAATATATTCAAATAATATTTATACAGTACATAAATAACATCTTTATCTGTGATAGGAATCAAAAAATTTTTAATGCTTTTGGAAGTTTTTTTAAATATGCCAAATTTTATGCAAAAACTCAATTTTTTAAAAGATTAATGCTTTTTTCCCCATAAAAAAGCAATTAAGTACATAAATATATACACAGAGATTAGATTTTGATTCATAACACAGATAAAACTACATAAAACATGTTCTGAAAATTTAGATTTAGTATCTTAAAAATATTTTGTGTAGTAAGCTTTATCATGAAGAAAAATATTGAATAACAGTTTCTCGTAAAACACATTTAATAATTTTAACTCTAAATAATTACTTTTCTACTTACAAAACATTTTCAAAACTCCCCATATTTATAGCTTAAGCCCTCTTTAGCTTCCTTTTTAGCTAATTTGGACTTTTTTTTGGCTTTTTGCTTTTTTCTGGCGAGTTTTGTTGAAGGTAATGACTGGCGTTTCGATTTTTGAATTCTCTCTGTGTCAATTCCCATATAATTTTTAAGTGTCATTGGATCAATTTCTATACCTAAATAATTAAATACAGGCAACAGCCCTAAATAACCAGAATTATATAAGATGACAGCAATGTGTGAACCCAAAAACAAAGTCTTTTTATGAACAAAAATTTCTTTCGGCAAAACAGACCACAATACATTATTAAAGCTTTCATTATTGTTTTGAGTCATGCCATGAAGGCATTTTTTTAGCAACTCCTTATCACAAAGTGCTAAATAAGTAGGCTTTATCACTTTAATCACTGAATTTGAAAGGCCTGCTGTTTTGTCTACATATAATTTACCATCACATAATGCTTGTTTATACTTGCACCAGCTATCTTTCCCTGTTGAACATTGCCCATGCATGGGATTTTGATTGCTAGAGCAGCAGTGAAAGAAGGCAGCTATTACAGCAGATTGCATTTTTTCGAGGCATCCAACATTGCTTCGGATGGCAACCCCATAATAGTTCTGCAGTTTATCAATAAATTTATCAGTTAATTTCCCCTTTCCACCAAGTCCTTTGGTGTTCTTTTTTAGTTTCCTTAAACGTGAGCCTACTCTTTTTTGTATATGTCCTATACATTCAAGTTTTGTGACACTGTTTTCACCATATATATCTTTCACTTGTAAAAAGCCCTTGGAATCATCATCACCATAGTACTCGGTGTATTGCAGGTCTTGTTTGATTAGTGACCTTTCAAAAATTCTGAAAGCTCCAACAGCTTCCATGTTTCCAGAGGATCCTTTTTAATTTGAACATTCATGCTCAGATTTCACATTCATTTCACACATTTTGCAATACTGTGTCATTACTTCCAGATCTAAAATTTTTCCAGTATCAATGGAAATAACTGAAACGCAGCCATTAAGAGACATATGGCCTCTCCGCTGCCATGTGCCATCTACCGAAACACCACAAGTTGTACTTTTTTTAAAATTTCGCACTTCTTTAGATGCAGCTTTCATATTTTCTTCCGAACATAACTGTACTGCTTCCAGCAGTTTGAGTTCATGAGCTCTGAAGGTATTTTTAGAAACGCATGGCAAATTTAAAGTGCATAACAACTTCTTACCAGCTGTGAAACCTCTGCCAATCAATCTCAATCCAAATACCAATAAAGTATTGAGAGAGAATTTTTTTATTTTCTTTAGGAGTAGAAGTAAAGCCAATCATTTATCCACAACTGCAAGCCACACACAAGTTAGAGCAAAGTCCTTCCCTAGAATCTTCTGACAGTTTCAATCCAGTTGCATAACATTCCGGACAACACACAGGATTGAAATAATTCCCATCAAAGCTTGGAAATTAATAATTATATTCCCTGTAGAACCATGAAATTCAGGTTCAGGCACATCAAAACTGCTCAATTTCGCCTCACTTGTAGACGTATTATTACTGTTTTGTGCTAAATTTTTAAACCTATTACCATAAAACTTTCTCTTTCTGGACACTTTCGATCTAGCTTTTGGCATTTTGAAATAAATCACAGTCAAATAAAACGTTAAAATTAAATGAAAATGAAAGAATAAACTGTAAAAATATCAAAAGTAAGTAATAATTAAGAAGAACGCTTTAGAATGAACAATGTAAACAAACTATAAATGATAATATTATTGCCACTCAGTAAAACAAGATTGAATTAAAAAAAAACAGTTGCCAGATTAAAAAAGTATTAATAAATAATAAAAGGATACGTTGATCTATATTTACAATAAATATTAAATATTTATATTGTTTAAAAGTCAGGAAAGAGACGTTCAAACTATTTGTTTACATTTTTATGTCTCTTTAAACACCCATTTCCGGTTTTGAAAATTCCATTTCCGGTTTACTAAATAAGCTATAACTTAGCTTCTAAATATCGTAGGAACTAAAATAAAGTAGTTTTGGAATCTTAAGCGTATGGGCTATAATATTAAAACAAAAAAAATTTCGAAAATTTTCTACAAACCGAGGATTTTTGGGTAGTCACATACCTTAATTTGGTAGTTTTTTTTTATCAGGCCGAAAGACTCCATGATGTGGAAGATAACAAATATTGTTTGCGGATGTTTCATCTGAATGTTCCACTTTTTCCATATGCCTCAAGTCTAAGTATTGCTGCATAAATTCCCTATATAAATTTTCCATTTGTTTATCTTTAGATAATCTTTTCCAAAGCTGATCTAGTCTCTTCATTGCTAAACCTTTTGAATGTCCTAAGCCTTGTACGTCTTTAACTGGCATTTGTACTACATATCGACCGGCTTCATTGCGCGTGCGAGTCATTTGATAATGATTTTCACAGTATTCCTCTTCCTTGCTTAATGGCTTTTGACCTTCGTTAATGGTTTCTATCTCCCAAAATTTTTATAAATTATCAATGTTTTGCATTTCTGATATGAAACCGCAATATTGATTTTGTTTGTATGAATGTGTGGTTCCGGTTGCGATGTATCCGAAAACTGATCTACGAAATACAAGTGTGTTGCCTTATGTGCGAATAATTCCTTCCTTAATTATGTCAAAAAATGCCTCTGCTCCAATTAGCAAATCGATTTTTCCTGGAACATCGAATTTTGGATCTGCTGGTTCCCGAGGTATTTTTAAATTATTGAGGTTTATTTGAGAAACAGGAAGAAAGTCTAATTTGAGACAACCAGAAAATCTAAAGTTGTAGAAAATGAGCCGTTGCCATTTATTATTGTAGCATTTATTTCTGACTTGACTATGGTTTTATTTCCGTCTAAACTGGAGATAGGAAAATTAACTCTGTTTTGTGGAGCCCCTAAACGGTTTGCGAAATCTTGCGTAATGATATTCGGCATGCTACCAGAATCCAAGACTGCGTGAGCTTGGATCCAGCTTCCTGTAGAATGATTCAAAACCCAAACTACTGCTGTGGGTAGAATTACGGTTTTGCTTCTACTGTTACAGGAGAGGGAAGCGGCTGTAATTTTCCGAGAACCGTGAAACTCCTCTGCGTTGGGGTTAAGTTCCTGACCTTGTAGTGGTGACGCGCTATAAATCAAGGGAGCGTTGGCAGATTTACCCTTTTGCCTGTGAAGCAGATTATTATGTCGAAAACCACCTTCACTACAAGAATGCTTTGATTTACACTTTGAAACTGTGCTAATCACTTAAGCAATTGAGACACATATTATGCCTCTGAACGATTTTCTTTCTCTGTATGGCATTTAATTTTAAAAAGGAATCGCACTTAAAAATGATATGTTTTTGTTTACACAAAATGCATGAATACACAGAACTGTTAGAAATCAAAAAATTTCATTTTAAAATCTGTCTTGTATAAACATTGGTTTTACGAAGGTATTTTTATTTATATTGCTTAAAACTTGAGCGCGTTTTTCTAAAAATGAAATCAAGTCATCAAATTTAGGAACTTCGGTTGAATTAAGGCAGTATTCAAATTGTTTTAAAGTCTCTTTATCCAATTTATGAAGAATAATGTTTAAGATTAAAATGTCCGAAAGATTGTTTCTTACAAATTCTAATACCTTCAAAGCGCGAATGTTTTTGTTTACATTAATTAAGTTTCTTAAATCTTTTACTGATTCGTTATTTAATTTCGCTATGTTTAAGATTGCCTTTATGTGCGTATCGACTATTAAGCCTTTATTTTCATAGCATTCTTCTAAAGATTTAAATAAAGATTCAAATGAATCGCTAATAGTCTAAATTCTTTGCTTCAGATGTTAATGCAGCTTTGAGATAATGCAATTTTTGTTCTGAGGAGAGTTGTGAATTTGAGATAATGTTGTTAAATTGTATTTTAAATTTGCTCCATTCTTCATATTTTCCAGAAAACATTGGTAGGGGGATTTCTGGAAGTTTTGATAATTGTGGTCGGTTTTGACCTGACCATACTTGTGTTGAATTTGGAACATTTAAATTGCCTTCACGACGTTTGATGTACAATTTAATTTTACACTTTATGCTAACAATTTTTTCCGAATATTCTTCGGATCCGTTAATTTCAGTATCGAACTCAGAAGCGTCTACTATTAAGTTTTCCATTTCTGCATTAAGTTCTTTTTCGATTAATTGATCTTGTAATTCTAAGATATTATCTACATCATCACAATTACTTTCAATGTAATTTTGAATTTTCGTAATTAATTTTGTTACGGCCGAACGTATAGACGTTCTTTTATTTTTAATTTTTTCAATTGGATTCATTTTGACTTTTGCGGTAATAAACAATGATATATAATTTTTGCAATGAAATAAACAACAGAGGTATGAAATTGGCTTACCTCTACTTAAATGCGGGGCCTTGCGAGAGAATGAAAACACTTGGAGATGATAAGCGTTGAACGCTAACAGTTCAAAACAGGCCTATGCAGTAGGGTGAAACGAACACAAAACAGAAGCAAGGGGTCCTTTTGTGACCTTTGACTCTGTTGGTGGGGTGAATGTCTTTGCGACGTTCGAACAACTTTGGGCGTTGTTCTGCGAATTTAAGCAAATAATGCGTATATAATTTAGTTTAGAGCCTTAAATGCGGATATCCATAAGTTGCTGAAGATCTGCGTAGTCGACGGACCCAATTTTAGTGCGAATTGTACTGTATTCAATTAAAAATGCATGTTTTAAGGCATAAACATTTATTGTGACTGCTTTGTGCAGTGTCTCCCTTGCAAGAGCATGTACAAGTGAGGGTGAGCGAGGAGGGTGACGATCGCAGCGCCAACAGAGAGCGATATTGCATGCAAAACTAGTAATAAGTGCGCTTTGGGATGTGAAACGCACGATACATGATAAATATGAATAAAATACAATGTACAATATGAAATGCGTGAAATAATGCAAATCATAAGATCATGCGAGTACTCAAATCAAAAGGAGAGGCGATTCAAAGAATAGCTACCATTATATTCGCTACACGTTTTTCCGAGAAGGACGGGTTAAAGTGACGAATCCAAGTCCATTGCTAAATAAATTCATTGTAATAAGAAGAATTACTACAGAAAACTAATTGGAGTATAAATATTGGGAATAACATACAATTCAAATGTTAATCAAAGAAACTAATAGAAGGGGGAACTAACCCTGACTATCAAAGAAAAACACAACGAAAGTTGCGAATCAAGAAACACGTGGGGAACAAAGTCCCAATTTAGATTCACTTATATTAAATCATATGTATATGTACAGATAAAATAACATGGAGATACATTTGGTATTTATTGAGCACTAATAAACAAAGGAGAATGAGTTCATTGCTGTGCAAGAAGGAGAAATTATAAGAGAAAACATGCTAGACTTACCGGGCCACTACGCTTGATTTAATTTAGCCAGTCATTAGCCGACTAATTAACATGTAAAATAGAATACAACACAACCAGGTTCACGCCTTTTTAGTTATGCCTACAATATTCTGGAGGATATGCATGACGTAGTTTAAAAGTACCGAAGCAAAAACAAGAAAATATTTCAAGGTCCAGTCAATAAAGGGAACTCTCGCCGAGTAGTGCAATTCTGGTGCAGAATAACTAGCGACAGGCAGCTTCCAATGGGACGCTTCAACAGTTTCCCGCGTAAACTGCAATTGAAGACACAAGTTAAGGTGATAAGAACAGATTTCTTTGTTCGTAATATTTATTCTCAACCCATAATGGCAATATAGACTACCTGACAGAAGTCAACCTTTAAGTTTTTGTTGGCCTCGCATTAAGCCAAGGCTCGGGCCAACTCTGGTGAAAACGTTTCACGTAGATAGCTTATAAATCAAACACGGACATTAGAAGCCTCAAAATAACGACTAGGTAGGAAAAACAGCTCCAGCCTATGATTTAAAAAAATGATAATCTAAAGTGATAAAAGAACTTGATATAGAATCGGAATATTTACAAATTACATATCAAGAATGTTAAAGTCGCAACCTTCAGGCGTGGCCATATTGGCGTATACCGCAACGCTTTCGATGTAATTGTTTCGGCTCCCAATCAAGGGCATTGTTTCTGTCTGATGCAATGTCTTCGGTGGATGGAAGCGGGGAAGAGCAGCACTCCTACCTTGGCAAGCAAAAGGGAGAATGTATTGTCACGAGAGGGCAGGTTTAAGATTTACTTGGCAGTAGAGCTATTTTAACTTTATCCAATTATTCCAACTGCCCCTTCGTGACACACATTCCAAAATAAATACAAAGGCGGAGAAAAGTAACTGAACGAATTGAAGATGGCTTTTACCGAGGGGCCAGAAGGCTGATGCTATATTTAACTTTTTTTGAAGCTTTGCGGTAAGGGTATGAATTATACTATTTGTAGTCAAGTCCGACCTTTGGCCCCAACCAAAGTGAGTTGTCATCCCTCAGAATGTGAAAAGGAGAAAGTAGTGCATTTAAAAAGATTTAAAAGAGGCCTACTATGTCCGTAAGGGAAGTTAGACCGTCAAGTCTGGAATGCAGGGAATTGATCAAAGAGGAATGATTACAAGATCAGCGTAGGCACGGCATCTAATAGGATGTCCGATACACAATCCAAAGAATCGTCACAATAGAGGACCTCAGTACCACTTCGAACGGAAGAATAAACAAAATAGCACTCAGTAAGCAACTCTTCCCTATACCAGCATGCATTGTGATTGGAAGAGTCCAACTGCCTCCCCACCGAATGGAACTGGTGACATCCTAATACATAGATGCGATGACGGATCAAATGAGGTCCAGGTCTAAAAAAATGAACTCGTAAGGAAGTGCGCCAAAAGAATTCTCCATATATAACCAGGCCGAAGATAAATAATTTTTTAATACATTTTGCTTCGACAATAGCCTCATCGAGTACAATTTTAGGCTCGGCGTACTCCTTATTTACTCTGAGGCCCTTTTGATGCCAAGCAACCCTCTCGTTAATGCTCGACTAAGAACCCAAACGGGTGGCAACCACGGAGGAAAGAAGTTGTCATGTTCAGAAGGAAGACGAGACACCAGTTCGATGTATCCTCCACATCACCCTTTTTTTTAAAAAAAGGATTTCCAAGACAAGGGAAAGGAGTCGATTTTGAAGATCTTATTTAACAGAGTGGTTAAAACAAAGATCCTAGGGTTAGTGAATATTAACGTCACACTATTCAGCTACTCTAAGGCATTTGGTGATGGATCTCGTTATTTTGTATCATGATTAAGTGACGAGGGCGACATCCGAGCTGGTACCTCTCCTAACTACCACACCACATTTACGAAGGAAGTTTGATCTTCACCATATTTTTCACGCATCGACCCTCTCTGCGCGGTGGGTCTTCAGCAGTACTAACTCGACCTAGTGACACGCTGGTCACGAGTTCGTTACCTTAAGCACTAGGCTACGACGGCCATAGCGGATACCGTTGTGACCAGGAGAAGAGTCAAGACTAGAGAGCTTGTCCCAGAAACTCGTTCGAAACGAAAGGAGCAGTCACCAAGTCTGAGGCCACCGGATCCGGAAAGAGAGCAAACGGTTACTCAGGAGACTTTGGACGCTCTGCAAAGATGTCATGAATGATTCGATCTCTTATAATCTCACAAAAAGGGTACATACCACCAAAAATAGATTCCATAGTGCGTTGGAGACTGTCTGAAGGCCTTCGTTGGGCTGTATTGCAAATTATTTACCGAACGGTCAACAAAGGGCGTGGTATTAGAGGACGGTGGAGATTCGTTATCTTCTGGAGCTCGTGCCCGATGACGGCCTAACCAAGAGACTTGCGAGACTGGAGCATCGATTTGTTCACAAAAGCAGAGGCAAACTACTCTCGCACATGTAGTGCAAATAATCACTAATCATACCACAAAATTGAGATATTTACATAGACAAAGGCTGAAAGTTTAGGAATATTGGAAGCTCAGTCGAGGGGGCTTCGTCCTGGATGGGAGAAGGTGGAGGGCAACTGTATAGGTTCTCTGCTGACAGAGGTACTACACTAGGAGTAGAGGAACCAAGAGACGGCCTGGGAAGCCAGAAGACTTGAAGAATCTTCCTTTGGAGTCGGAATATCCGTAGAGGTACTAATGTCAGGATCAAAAAGTCATCAATACATTTAACCTTTTTCTGTTTGTCAGCGACCCCATAACAGTGAATCATAGCCAGATGAGAACCGAGGCCCTTTTGGTATTTTAATGGCTTTTCACAGTGAAAACAGATTCTTCTTGAATGGGCTTGGAACGTGAAGAATCAGCCAGAGGATAGCCCTTTATCAAAACCATGGAATGTTCATTTACGGGAGCAGCGGCAAACGGCCTAATCCGAGAGGACTGGGGAGAACAGGCATTGCGGTTAGAACAGGTGCAGCAAATACGGTAGGGTCTTTCCTCGAAATAACCAGATCAGCAGGGATCTTCACTTCAATAGCCATTACCAAGACCTCGCTGATTATCCTCTTGTACCTCGTAGTTAAAGAGTCGAAAGGTTCTTTGGTGAGAGTTCCAGCATCTTTTATGCACAAGGGCATTGCCAGGGATCCAAAAATGCGAGAGCTCCCAATTGAAACAGGCACATGTTTGGTCTGAGAGTAGTAGCTTGGAGTCATCGAACTTAAGAGGATCGAGAACTGGCACACCTTGGACAAATAATCCTCTCGATAAAGCCAATACGCAAGAAGCCTGAAGAGTAGATGCGAGTGGAGCTGCTACACGAAAAATTCAGCCAGATTTAGTGGAGCTGGACATGAGGCCGCCTCACTAGGATCGGCAGAAAGAGAAGAACGTAGTGAATGAAAGTACCAAAAACCAGGGGGAGGGGTCTATGGAAAGCATCAAGGTCTCGAATGGCCGATACCAAAAACTACAGAAACAGTATTCTCTAAATCTTTATTAGTGGGTATAGGATCACGACCGATAGCCCCACTGGAATCGGGAATAATCACCCAAATCGGATGCGTAAAATAAAATTAAAAAGGACCGTAATTGATATGATCCGAAGACTTAGACACGACTGGATCCGAGGACTTACGAAGGAAGCTCGCGTCCACAGGTTTCAGAATGATCTCGGGTGAAATTAACTGCTGCAGGAGGGGCAGAAATATCTGTACATTTATAACCGTTAATCTTAATCCTTTCTCTGAATAGACATTTGAGGCAGAAATAAACTTCCCTGCTAGTGTCAATGTCAAGAATGTTTCACACAAAGATGCCTTATGTACCCAAACATCCCCACCCCTGAGGGGTTGTTCGGGTTAATACAAATTTTAAAATTCAGTTCCGGAATATCGTATAGTACACATACTTAATGAGGGACAATAGCATAATAAAAAACAAGAAACGTTAAGATCCAGACCGGTGCGGTAACACCGCACACTGAAAACAGAAATCAATAGATAAAATCTAACTATGACATAGAGATAACTAATATAAAGATATAAAATTCAAATGACAAGCAGGAAAATTATAAGCAAACAATTGGCAAAGTTCAATAATTATACAGAATAAATCTGTAGTATGGAAAAAATGGACTTACCCCAATTGAAGAGAAGTTCAAAGATGAAGCTGAAAAAGGCCGTGTACCTCGACTACCAAACGGCATTTGACACTGAAGTTAGCAGCAGAGATAACCAAGGATTTAAGCGCTTGTTTAACCGGGTCGTCATTGGGTTCGATCTGCATGCTGACCGAGTTGAGTGAAGCGACAGTTGCAACGGCAGCATGTTCTTGCTTGTCACGATGGAAAGGAGTGCGACCGCACAAGATTCAGGTCGAATGACTCAATCCTGGTAAATTTCAGGTCAGCCTGCAAGTTGGTTACGAGTAACTTGAAGACAGTGACTCTTGTGGAGTTTAATTCAAAAACTGCTAGTTTCTGTTAAAAAGTGCATCGAACAAGGAACTTTTATAAAATGCATTAAAAATTAAAATGAAGTTTAAAAGCGAGGTTTTGCTACTAGCGCGAAAGGTTGAATCGCGTTTCTTAGCATTTTATGTTGCTCCGATAGTGGATCCTAGTTCTTGGATGATCGGTTTTCGTGAAGAAATTGGAGCAGCGAGACCAACTCCCGTGTCTATTTTTTGCATTTATTTTGATAGCATTCTTTTTTTATTGCTGAATACAACTGTAAATGCATTTATTATTTGAATTTCCGTGGGTTTGGGTAAGTAACTCATTTATATCTTTTTGCATTTCATATATTGTGGCGTCTCAAGCCGAGTCACTCAATGTTTAAAATCATTGATTTAGATGAACCAAATACAACTATAAAGAAAAACATAATGGATTTAGGAACATCTGTTTTTCCGATCTACTAAAAGTAATAAAGAATTAATCAGAGCGGGATAACGAAAACTGAAATTACGATTATACTGGAAAACGAAATAAATACAGCTCAATTACCAAAATCCAACTCCCACTTACTATACACTGAAATAAAAGGAAAAAATTTCAAAACACGAAAAATAACCAATTTATCTTTAACCCGAAGCGGGAAAATAAAATTCACAAATGACCCTGTGTGTGGTGTACAAATTTTAAGTGTGTAGACATATTTTAAACATAGCTGTCAAGGCGAAAATATTATGGGAAGGATTCACTTCTAAATTTCTTTTGCATGATATCCCAACTAACATACTTCTGGTGGACATGGTCAAACAGCTGCAAGAAAATAATGATATCTAGATAATAAAAATTAGAGATGCTTCCTTAAGAATCTGGAGTTTTCACACCCGTTTTGATATTTTAGGCACTAATTCACCGAAAAACAAAATTCTGGTTTATTAACCACTGTATTAAAGTCTTTATTGATAAACCTACAGTCTAATAAGTTATTTAGTTTTCTGCATACATCAAAATTTTGCAAAAAAAAAAAGTAGTATGCTTAAATTGTGGAGTATACCATACAAGTATTGTACTAATTCTGTAAAATGCTCAAACTGTAAAGCACCTCGCCTAGCTAGCTCCCAAAGCTGCTCTGCATACATTAAAGAAAAGAAAATATTTAAAGCCAATCGGCATATATTTTTGGGGGAGGCAAGTATATCTCGATACAACACTGCCAGATATTCTAGCATAGTGAAGGGTTCCCCACCTGGACCAAATTTGCAGGAAGTATTTGAAAAGAGACTGGAAGCAATACTAAAATCTTTCCAAGAACCTTTAGAGAAACAAACTATATTCATTGCTCAACACTTTCAAAAAATATAGAAATGATGTTTACCCAACTTTGAAGTCTTCTTGAAAGTGAAAGAACCAGCAAATCTCCGGGTAGAAAAAAAAATCAACCTCCGCAATAAAAATTCTATCGAGTCCATATTTAAGGAATCTAACAAACTAGATCTCCCATGAACATAGAAATGGGATGAAAATAGGAGAAATAAGTCTTTATGTAAATATTGTATATAAAGCTTTATAATCTCTTTAAGAAAAAAACAACTTATGTTTTACTTTTTATATCCTCAAGGGGAGGGCAAAGATACAAGTATTTTCCCCTTTTAACAGAGGCATTAGAAATAAATTAATTTGGTTAAAAATCCCTCCCTTTTTTTCTTGCTGATGTACGTAAAAATTGTTCCTGAAAAATCCAGAGTGATGATATACTACCTTTCCTGGAAAAACTACTTACAGAATGGACAAACAAGATAGACCAAGAGGTGGTTTAATTATTGCAGTTCCAACGTTTCAGTTCGACAAATCCTATTAAATTTGAACCATGTCAAAAAAGTAGCAATCTTGATTGTAAAAATATAGATTCCTTTTCATGCTATTTAATTAATGTTTAAGCTCCCCAGGATTTCAACATTTTATTAAAACCGTTCTAGACAGCTCCTTTGAAAGCGATCCTTGATCTGTAATCACAGAATTCTCCCATTTAAATACTCATAAACGAACTTTTTTTAAAAATAGATTTGCATATGGTAACAAAAAAAAAAAAAAGTATTATAAGTAATGCAGAAGAAAGATAAAATTTCTACACAGTCATAAAGAAATATATTAGAGAAATCCAAGTTTCCAACAAATCATTCCCACCTTGATGGAATGGCGATTGTATAATAATCTTTACAAGCTCAAAAAGTATTACCGCAAAAGAGATATTCACGAAATCTCTCTACAACAGTATTTTTCAAGCTATGGGGCGCGAGCATTTCGAAAATAAAAAAGTTAAAAAAATTTAATGGAATGAAGTAAAACAAAATACTTTCTGCTATAATAAAAAACACAGATTTACATTGATATGATGTATTATATAATCTGGTGAAAAAAAGGTCAAAAATAAAAAATTCTACTTTGAACGCTCATTAGCCATCTTTGATCCTATAACTCAATAAAAAAATGATTTTGTTTGCCTTGCTGTGATCTTACGATTAGAGATTTTTTTTTATTTACGTTTCTTTTAACCAAAAATATTACTTATGCCGACCTTTGAACTTACTGGTATGGTTATCTGCGTCCCCTACTTTTTTTTAGGGAAGTTGTAAATTATGTAATTCTGTTGTGCTTTTTTCAATGTGAAAGAATTTTACGATACATGGATAAGCATATTGAGCACTTTGAAGGATTAATTGGCCAAGATTTATTTTTTTTATGAGTATTCTGAAACATATAATACATAAATCGTTAATTCTGGGAAAACTGTTTATTTGTTACCAATGACTTTGAGCGAGAATCCTCTGATATGACAGTCTTAATGAGAGCTAAAATGAATTGATCACATCTTTTTGGGAGTGACAAACGTTGTTTTAGAATCTTAAGGAACTTGTTTTGACAGAGTTCCCGGCGCGACCACTTTTGTTCAAAATATTTTCTTGAACATGCTGCATTTTCTCCTATGAATAACTTAGGTTTTAATTGTGATGTACGACTGATTATGGTTTATAAATGTAAATGAGCTGAATATAAAAAAGAATTGGGTATCTGTGATCTCTCTGAAAGGAAATTGAAGCTGATCAAACAAGGGAAAAACTTGCTGAAATAATTCATATTAATCATGTTAGCGAAAGTAAATTTGAGAAAAGTAATAAACATGAAACGAAAGGATAATTTTCAATAGCTACATTAAGAACTTTATCAAGAAAATATGAAGCCATAAGTGTACCTCCAAATGCACTTCGCCCTGTCAAAAAGACACAAGCAAGAAAAAGTTCAACAGGATATTTGTCGATCATCAAAGGACATTAAAACTACATTAACGTGAACAAAATGTGACAGTTTTGCTTACAAACAACTTTCCTGTAATGTTAGCGAAAAGTGTCCGATTTGTGTCCTTGATTAAGGTCACGCACATTTGGAACCATTTAATTCAGTTTTATTGGATTTTCTCAAATTATGAAAGACAAATTGAAAAATCCTTGAAATAGGTAAGTATACTTTCTCTTGTGATTTTTATATAGTAAATTGAAATTAATTATAAAAAAGAATTGGGGTGGGTCACTCCCCGCGACCATTAGCATCGAGTGCACACCTGATCCCGGGCTAAAACATTTTGAAGTTATCTCGCTTTAAATAATAAAAATAACACATATGTTATATTCATTGGAATTTTATATATTTTTTTTATTTTTTAAGGTATCTGACTACGTTCGGAACCATGATTTTAAAAAAGCGCATAAATGGATAATTTTTATGATATTTAGTGTCACTTAGATTAGAATACATGTATAAAATTGTTTTAAAAGGACATTTTGACAAAAAAAAAATTATTGAAATACAATATTTTGGCAAAAAATTCACTTACAATAATTTTTTTTCCAAATGTTCTCCTTCTGTAAAAAATGCTTCTATTATAATACTATTTTGCCTGCACATAGCTCAGATCTCTGTACAGAGGCTCAACTAGAATTTTTGAAATATATAAGTTAGAAGTGGGTTTATCCATATTTTACGACAACAGAGGGGAGCAATTTTAAGAAAAAAACGCCAATAATTATTTAAATTGGTGGTAACTCTAAAAATAATGTGAATTTTTCAAAAATTTTAGTCAAGTCTCTGTAGAGAGGTCTGAGCTATATAAAAGCAAATTATAAAAGAAGCATTTTTCACAAAAGGAGAACATTTTGAAAAAAGATTATTCTAAGTTCATTTTGTGACAAAATATTGTATTTAAATAATTTTTTTTGTCATAATGTCCTTAAAACAGTTTTATACATGTATTCTAATCTAAGTGACACTAAATATCATGACAATTATCCATTTATGCGCTTTTTTAAAATCACGGTTCCGAACGTAGTCGGATACCTCAACATTTGTTCTAAATGCTAATTCTGCGAGACTTAAAATTACAGTTCGTTCAAAACCGTTTATCCTTTAAAGTACACTACATATTCCCTTTGAAAAATTAACAAAATAACTTCAAAAATGACTGAGGCATGATGATGATCATAAATATACAAAGAAAAAAATTTTAGCATTTTTCAATTTCGAGAAATTTGTGGTTTCACAGTGAAACCACTGAACAGTAACGGTCCATTTTTCCTATTCAAACTAACCAATCCAAAAGACTATTTAGAAAAAGAAATCTAATATTTTAAGGCCATAAAACGTTTATATTTTAACGGAATTAATTAATGAAAAATAATTTTATAAGTTTTTGATTATTTTTTAAAATTTGTCTGCATTTTTATAATTTTAATACAAATTCGGACATAAAATTACATATATTTTGCATTACATACTAAAAATAATATAAACATATATATAACTGTTAGATAGCTTGATACATACTCACAGTGCAAATCAATCATTAAAAGAAGTTAAATGCAAACTTATAACTAAAAATGTTATATATGTAGAAAATCTGAAATAGATATAATTTCCAGTCCTTGTGAAATTTTTCGAAACGTGTCACATTATCATTACTTTTTGCTATCATGCATAATCCGACATCACAGTTAGAGCACATCCATCTCATTCTGTGAGGTTTCGCTCTCAATGAGCACATCTTCTGGATTTGCATTTAATTGGAATGTGGCCAACATTTTTAAGACTGTCCTTTTCAGAAACTGTATGTTTCCTGAATTTCAGTTTCATGGGTCCAAAATAAGAATTAGACGCAAACCGTTTTTCAAGAAATTTTTGATGTCCTATTGACACAAGGCCTGTTATTAAATCTAACAGAAAACTTTTCAAGTTGATATAGTATGGGGCTTTCTCACCGTGCATCAGAGACCAAAGAATATATGAATTGACGATTGTCATATCAAAAATATGAAAAAATATACGATGCCACCATTTTTTTTATTTTCTGTCTACTGGTGAAGGATTGGTGAAGGATCTTGAAGGGATGTTATTTCATCTGAGGGCTCACTTTGTTCAGTAAAAGGCATATTTCGGATCTTTACAGACGCTTTATTTTTCCAAGTAACTTTAATTATACGGGATGATTCTGGCACACTTATGTCATCTTTTTCCTCATCAATATCGGTATTTTTATTTGAAGAGGACTTTGCAGTCATAACATCATCTGCTTCACTGAGAGATGATTCATCGGATTCAATATCAGAAGGTAAGTTGTGAAATACTTCCAGAGCTTCTGGAATGGTTAATCCTTTTCTTGGCATTTAAAAAAAATATCAGAAATTACATGAAGTACTTAAAACATCTTATCACCAATATTAAGAAATACAAGAAAACGATGTATTGATATTTCTGACTTCTCTGAGAACAGCCCAAATACAAAATGTCTAATGAAAATTTGTCTTTGAGCTCATAGCCCTAAAATATTGTAAAGTCAGCTCATTAGCAGAACTCACTCCATCTATACACGTCAATATTGACGTATAGAGCTACTTGACCTAATGGACCATTGTGTCTCCATAAAAGATCCCCGTGGTGTGTCCCTTACGCTTTTGACAACACACGTGCGAACTGTCTTGGAGAATGTTTTTGAATTAGCTACTGCTTATTTTCTTCGCAACTAACAGACACCTGTTAGTTCAAACGCAATATATGGGAAGGAAACTACAAGTTATAACTCCTTTGTGTTGAGCCCCCCCCCCCCCATCGTACTGACGTAGCCGATTTGAATAGAAATGTGTACTGGTGCCAAGGATAATCTCGGAAGTAAACTCAGTGAAAATGTCACATTAGGAATTATAGCTTCCAGATGATGGATGCAGGCCCCTGTCGGGATAGACAGCAGAAGTGCCGGAAAATTATTCACACGTACCCATCGAATGCGATTGAGGTCGGAGGGGGGGGGGTGCAGATGTGTGGCTTTGACAACGAGAGGTGGCGAGGAATGTGAAAGTGACCCGTTCCAGGAGATTACTGTCCCTTACTGGAGTTGGGTTTCGGAGTGAAACCACAAATTTTAATTTCATTTTTCGACTCTTCTGTGTACTTATCAAAATGACTGGAAGTTGTAATTAATAATTAGAAAGAAGTATAGTAAAACATCATGCTATCATTTAAAATAACTATTTTTTAAATATTTTTTAAAGCTAAAGGAATTTTCCAAAGTTAAAGAGATGTCAATATTTTTCTATTTAAAAGGTTTCAATCGTTAAATATAGCCGAAATATTGTCATCTATTGATAGGAAAAAGAACAAAATTTTAAAAACAATACGTATTGAGACAAAAAAAATTTTAATTTTATTTTTTTAAAAATGTTTAATGTGTGGTTTCGGTGTGAAACCACTGAACGTTAAAGGGTTATAATAAGAGTATTTCAATAAATCATTTTAAATTTTTGGTATACATTGTCATGCACTTAGTTTTACTCTCCTTACAATTAAGCTATTATATCAAGAATAATATATTATCATTTTTTAAAAAAAATAAACTCGTGTTAAGAGTGGGTACTTCAGCCAGTATAATAACAAGTTTAATAATTATCAGTGACTTCCATGAGCTTGTCTTGCAGAGCAAAGTTTTTCAAAGGAAGGCTAAAAATTAGAAATTGACACCGAGTTATTTTTTGATATTTAGCTCAGATCTATATTTTGTCTTCAAAGTAGCCATCGCAGAAAATCCGGATTCCCAAAGGTATGTTCAAAATGGCAATAGTATACGAAATGCTTTGGTTTTCAGTGCAGAAAAAAAATTCAGCATAAACTTCTATCCAGAATTCAAAGAGTGATTTATTACAAAATTGACACATTTAATTTCGTCACTGGATGTGAGATCTATGAAGATCTCTTTTTCGGCAGTCGAGAGCCCTTCTGAAGTATTTTGAAATGGATCCCTAACCCATTTGTAACTTGCTATCAATCTGCCCTCGTCTGTGTACTTGTTGATGCTTTATTATCGTCGAATGCTCGCTCCGATTTAAAAGTATATCTATATGATTTTGTTTTAATCCACTGCTGTAAATACTTAATACCGTGAATTACAATTAACGCGTGAATTATGAAATGTACATTCAAGAGAGATTCGGTAGCTAATCGATTCGGCCAAGACTGACTAGAATTGTACGAGGTACAGCATTTTACATGTTTTGTGCAGACGTCCGTTAGGTTGTCTAGACTCGCGTAAGCGTTCGCGAGAATTCCAGATGTAATGGATATGATAAAGAGCAACATAGATTAGACTATTTTTCAATGACATTTGTACTTTTAGAAATGGATCTTGAAGGAAATAAATCTTTAATTATATATTATTTCTCAATCTGTTTCAGTTTAAAAATTACAGAAAGAAAACAATTAAAATATTACTTTATATATTACTTAAGAGTAACATATATAAAAAATTTAATACTTATCTTATTAATTTGTACGGTTTATATAATTAAAAGATCATATATCTTTAGCGTCAAAGTACACATTTTTATTGAATTCAATTATTATTATATAAGGGAGGCGCGATAAAAATGATTGAAAATTGGGTCGCCCGTATTGACAGTTTGAGAAGCACTGAAATGTTTTATTTTCTTATAAATGAACTCGTGCAGGAAGCGGATAATTCAGCCGGTCTACTTTTAGTGTTTCAGTGTGTGCGCGCTGCACAGAGTATTTTATAACTAATTAATGCTGAATTAAGAACAAGTTTAATAAGTATTAACGACTTCCATGGGCTTGTCTTGCAGAGCAAAGTTTTTCAAAGTTTTTTTTAGAAATTGACCCTTTGAGTTCTTTTTCTATATTTAGCTGATATCTATATTTTGTTTTCTAAGAAGCCACCGCATTTTGCAATGTGTTCCAATTTAAAGATAGAGAAAGGAAAAATAACATAATTATCCTATTATTTAATATTTTTTTTGCTTAAAGTTACATATACAAAATTTAATACTTATGTTATTAATTTGTACGGTTTATAGTTAAAATATCGCGTATTGTAGCTTTAGCGTCAAAGTACATTATTATTGCATTCAGTAATTTATTGATGTATAAGGGGGTGCGATAAAAATTGTGATTGAAAAGCGGGGCGCCAGTTTTGAAAGTTCGAGAAGCACTGCTCTACAATTATGGGATCAATACAAATATTAAAAAAAATAGATTTAACATTAAAAAAGCCAAAAGACTTTATTGGGATTCTACTTGTAAGAACGCATCTAATCCGAAAATGTTTCAACTTTCTCAAAAAAAATTCATAAAAATCCAGATTTTACTTTAAATATTCTTTAAGTCAATAACAGATTTATCACACAACCTCGAATTAAAGCTAATATTTTTCTCAAATGTTTCTGCATTCAATACAACTTCTCATGAGTCACTGCCTTTGGATTTTCTTTTAGTATGGAAAACAATCTTCTCAATAAACCGTTCAATATCTCAGAATTAAATAGAGCCATTCATTCATCCAGAAACAGAACTCCAGGTTCAGATCTAATCCAAGCATAGTGTTTCAAAAATCTTGCAATAGTGAAAGGACTATGATTCTTAAATATTTTAAGCACCACACAATTGGACAGTGCTACAGTTCCAATTCTTTGAGACATTCCTTAATCCTATCAATTCCAACGCCCTGTGAAGGCAAATCTATAGTCTCCTCATACAGACTCCAATAGCTCTTACTTCAGTCTTTTCGAAAAATTTCCGAAAGAATTTTAGCTGGCCGTATCTTTCCGTTTTCTCCCTTCATTCTTATAATTTTGGTTTTATGCCTTTTAAAGGCAGCAAACCTGCTACATACATCATTTATAAAGCAATCAGATGCTAAAACACAAAATATTTTGTAGGAATCAGCCTGGATATTAAACGTGCCTATGACTCCGCATGATTAAATGATCTTGCATACAAATGTCTCCAATTGGAGATTACAGGAAAAATTGCACCATGGATAAGAAATTTCCTTTCATTAAAATCTTTACAAATTCGCTGGAAGGGTTGCCTTTCCTCGAGGAAGCTTGTTTCGAAAGGTTTACCTCAAAGTAGTGTCCTTTCCACTATTTTATTTACCATATTCATGTACGGCTTCTTTGAAACATTAGAAACGGGAGATGAATGCTCTATCTACGCTGATGACATCTTTATTTTTTGTTCCCACTACTCTCTTGATAGTATCCGAAAAAAATTGCAGTGCACTCTAGATAGAATATCGCAATGGTTCAACTATTGAAGTCTTCAAGTCCTGACAAACGCGCAATAGCAGAACTTTCACAAACAAATAACCACTCTTTAGAAATTTTCTTAACAGGGTTCACACTTCAATGGTTAACCAGTATTAAATACTTAGTATACTTTTCGAAAAGAAGCCAGAATTTCACGATAAAGTATATTATTAACAAAGCTTTAAAAAATCAAAGGGCTTAAAGGTACGGCGTTTAAGTACTACGGACCAAGAGCAAAAGACTTAATGTAATTAACAATAGCATTTGTGTAGCACTTTCTATTATACTTGTCATATAATCAATAAATGCTCGGACAGCCAGTTAACCCTCTAAGCCAGTGATCCGCAACCCCCGGTCCGGTACCGGTCCATGAATCAAATGGTGCCGGGCCCCGCCTAAAGAAAATAAAATTATTGCCATTTTATTTAAAGTGGTGCATTTCTCTCGGATTTGCGCAACTTTCCACGGAAATCACTTTATATTCCACGCTAAATAACTTTTTTTCGTTTTTGGTGTAACTATATTTTATTCTGAAGGCATATTTATATATATATATATATATAAATGTAACTAAATTAAAATTGATAAATCAAAACAATCTAAAATTTTATCAATCAACGCGACCCACCCTCAGCGGGCCGTGGTAAAATTATTTAACGTTGACCGGTCCGCAGCGGTAAAAAGGCTGCGGAGCACTGCTCTAAGCGGTCTGCACTTAGTCTTGACATTCTGAAGACGCTTAAAAAATGCACCGCAGATATTTTGCTTTCAGGTGGGGTTCTCAAAAGCGGTGGAACCGTATTTTTAAGAATGCGGATCGGCCGCTTTTAGGAATCTTGCTTGAAAGCAGAAAAAGCATCTCTGGAATGGCAGAATTTTACGTGCAGACCACTTGGAGGGTTAAAAGCTATAAATATAATGTTACTGGATGGTCTAGTGACAGCGAGAAGGAAATATAATCGAAAAAATTAGTTACAAATAGTTTAACATTGTTATTTTTTCTCCTATTTCTTTATTTAATAAAAGATTTAAAAAACCCAACATTTTCATTTGACTGAGTATTAGTGTTAAAAAAGAATACATATGAATTTACCGATGTGGGCAAAAAAAAAAGGCTGATCTCTCTCTTTACCCACCTTCTTTCTAATGGAGTTTTTTTCTCCTTTGCATCTAAATAGACCAGGATCATCGCTACTCACTATACTTGAAGAGGGTGAAGACATTACTTCACAGGTTGAATATTAGTAGGGATCAAATTATAACAATCCCTAAAATAATTCATTTCACGAACCTTTCTTTCAAAATTTACAACAAATTCGTCATTCACGATAAAAATCTTTCAAGTCCTGTGATATACAACCTATTTGAGAATATACTGAACCATTGCTTCCAATTTTTATTTTATATATAATTGCCACAGATGCTTCCAAAAATGAAATAAATATCCACAGCAGGCATTTTGAATAATGCACCATTTTCTTATTGGATTAACTTTATTAACACTATCTTAACGGCAGAAGCGCTGTCTATTTGTCAAGCTCTAGATGACCTGGCAGAATCAGACAAAAATTTAATTTTATCCGATAGACAATCTGCTCCGTCTTCCTTTCAAAAAATTACAGTATTCAATTTCCGAAAAACATCCATAGATTAGTGAGCAAGATATTCGAGCCTTCGAACCCAGTAAATTTCTCTTTGGATTCCTGGACACTCAAATTCACTAGAATGAACAGGCAGACAAACTTGCAAGATCGGTAGCGAAATCCAATGTTTACACGGATTGGATCACCCCTGAAGATATCAATGCTAACAATTTTCGAAAAAGAATAGGAAAAACCATCGAGAATTACAATACCAGCAAATATCGCAAAATTTCCGGAAACATCCCATTTATAGAAATATCTAATGGCACCAATAATAGAAGAGAAGAGATACTAGGTATTCGCATTATTATTATTAAGATGATCATAACTCCAGGTCCTCCTCCATAAATATCAATTAACAACTAATCCTTAATGCAAAACCTGCAAAGAGAACAACGATTTGGAATACATTCTCTTAATTTGTGACAAATATACTTTTCAAAGAAACAACTTGTGGAATATACTGAAGACCGATCCTCGTAATAAAATCACAGAGAACATTTGGAACATGCAACCTTTTAATAAGCAACTTCAAAGTTTTTTGCAGAATATGGAGTTCTTTGACATTTATTAATTAAAATAGGAAAGACGCATAGATTTTTATATTCATTTCAAGGCGATAATAGCCTTTGTTGCTCCATATGCCACAAAACCTGAACTGTTTAAAAGCGAGATGTGCAGCAATTAAAAGCGCAGGCCTCATAGAGAGAGAGTTTTTACAAAAAAATATCCTGGTACTCACCAATAATATTAGAAATATCCATATTCGAAAACAGCACAAAACACAACAGAAGACTAAAGCAACCGTCTTAAGGTATCCGACTACGTTGAAAACGTCATTTTCGGTCAAAAATCACATTTTCTTTTTATTTAATATTTTTTAAAATTCAAACGATTATCTTTCTAAATCTGCCTTTGTTTTGTCTGTGCGATAATTAGAAAAAAAGTTACAGTTGTTTAAAATATTATCACAGCGGTGAAATCAAAACCGGAAGAGGTGAAATCGAAACCGGAAGTTGACAGCTTAACATGCTTTTTACCCATAATTTTTGCAATTTCAACCCATTATAATTTTAAAAACAATTTCTGACAATTTTTTAAAACTGTTTTATTGATAGGCATCAATTTCAATCTATTAATTGGACTTTTGCGATTGACAACATCTGTTTCTTCTGACCTCATATGTTTTTGTTTTGATTTGAATCTTGCGAATGTTGCTCCCAAATTTCTTCAAAAAACTGAACTTTTTCGTTTTAATTGTACAATTTTTAATCGTTAATTGTTTTTGAAAATTTTGCTTTTGTTGTTATCTACTTATAACGGGTAACAAATGGATTAAATTAACCTCTTGAAAACACAACTATGCTGGTGACTGATTCACAAAAACAGTGGAAGTGTTGACTTGTAGTGTTCTTGACTTGGATGTGCTCAAACTTGTAATGAACAAAAACTGGAATAAGTAAAGGCATTTTCACAGAACAAAGAATGTTTTAGTGGAACATTAAGATATAATAGAATATTTTATTTAAATTGGGAAGTGTTTTAAAGTTTGTGTTTCTCCAATTGTTTTGAGAACAATCAGTACCTGCATGAAGATTACATGTTTGGACTGACTTCTAATGTGACTTCAAAATGCTCCAAGTGTACTTTTATTGTCCTTTTTTCAGCTACTGAAGAGCTAAAAAAGCAAAGTGTTATTAATTTGAAACTTATTTGTGGAAGGTGAGTGATTAAAAGATGACATTCTTCGGTGAAAAAGCTATGTGCTAAGCTGAACTGGTCTTGTATGACAAAAGGAGCATTTAGACTTTATGAAAGAAAAATCTTGGCTGCTGCTACACTAACGGCTAAAGATGCCATGAATGACACTGCTTTAGAAGCAAAAAGCATTATAAAATGTTCCAAAATGTCAGTTGAAGAATGTGGAATATCCGTTGTCGGCAGAGACACATGGACATTCATCGCTAAATGTGGTTTCTTTAGAAACTTAATACATTAACACTGGGAAATTCTATATTTGGAAATGTTAGCAAAGTTTTTTAGAATTCTATAAGTCCAGTCATACAAGCGTGTTCCTGCAAACGTCTGGGATTTACTTCAAATATGGAATCTATTGGTGTGTAGAAAATCTTTGTATGTTTTTGCACTACGAAATCTTAAAAATATGTATTTATATTGTGATGGTGATTCCAAGGATACCTTTCTATTAAAGATGTGTATGGTGTCAACAATATCATCCAATATGAGTGCATAAGATACTTTTAAGAAAGATTGAGTAGTCGGCAAAGAAAATTTAAAAAAAAGGCCAGAAAAACCTCGGTGAGAAGGGAAAACTTATCAATG
>BMAV01017598.1:23146-48451 GCA_019973955.1 Trichonephila inaurata madagascariensis | reverse complement strand
CTTGTAATCAGATGAGTTTAATGTTATTTTTGTCGTTTTCTCAAAATGAGTTTTTTCACATTTTTTCTTACTGCAAAACACAGTATCTCAAAAAGTTATGCTTGAATGAAAAAAAAAATTTATATTTATGTTTTTTAAATATTTATACAGGGAATAGACCTTTCTTAAGATTTTGTGTTGTGTAGAAATTTTTTTATATAGCATTAAAGTGAAAATTACAATAGCTTTTAAAGAAAATGTCAACGTATAGAAGCTCGAAACACAATAACTTCCCACGTAATAGTTATATTACCAAAATAAGAGTCTATTCCCTAGATAAGGTTGTATGCTATATTATTCAATATACAAAATGTCAATATATTTATTTTCTTTTCAATTATCATGTTTTGCGTAAAGTCTTATTTTTGCTTATTTTTTTATAAAATACCCCTTTGACAGTAAAAATATACACTAACAAAACTTTTCTTGGGTATTTTTCTAATTTTAGAGACCCATTAGGTCATAAAATCTGCATTTACAGGCAAAATTCAGGTTAATTCAAAAAATTTTCTTCGAAGGTGCTCTGTTACCTTAATTTCATAACTCCTAATTTCCTAATTGCAACAATGAAAGGTAGTATTATGAACCAAACGAGATTTAGTTATACAATTACTTAAAACAACAAAAATCATACCCCAAAATGCCTTTCACGATTTCCGGATTTCAATTCCTTCTGGAAAAACCAATTACAGCATCGCTTCCTTTCGTTGCCAATTAGAAGGAACCAAATAAATTATTTTCCTTTTCAGTTTTGAAGTATAGGAGTTATATCTGTTGCTTTAAAGATAAATGATTGCTTCAACTTCTTGTAATGACTTCTGGGATTCTTTGAAGAACATGATTCGTAGTGAATGTTTAATTCTAAAGAAAGCCTCTTTTCTGTCTTTTCGAATTCCGTCTACAATATTCTACTTAAATTTTTTGAAGATACACGAAGGATTCGTATTTAGGATCATAGAATATTTTGCGAGTTATTGGAAGAAAAAAAGGTGTATATAATATCTCCTAGTAATTTAATTGGAAGAAGTATATAAATATACGACTGCGCTTTAGGGAACAAGTCTTACAGGGAATTGCTTCAAAGTAATATAGGAGGCATTGAAAGATGGAACGTTGAAATGAAAGTACAGGCAATTACTTCTCCCCTTGGGAATTTTAAGTATTTTTAGCAGTATCTACATAAGTCAGTAACAGCTTCCGGACAGGAGCGATCACTTTTGTTTAGTGGTCATGTTATCCAGCTTCGGATCCATACGTCGCGGGTTCTGTCCTTGGATTCACATCTACATATTTTTTTTCGGTACTGCGTATACATATTGGTCGCATACATTAGATCTACCGAAAGGTTTTGTCCAGTAACGTTGTTTAAACATTTAACACTTTCATGTGTTCATTTGAGACATGTAAGGTTGTTAGTTTTTATTATTGCTTTTATAGGTATGTGCCTTTTAAAAATATTTGAAACAATATCGTCTCGTATCATTATCAAATGAGAAACAGTCTTGTAAACATGGTGCTGATGAAGTTAATTTACGACACATTATTTTGTGTTTTATTTTACAAATGGAAGAAATGCTATTGGAACGTGTCAAAATTCTATGGATAATTTTACCGGTAATACAGTTTTGAACAGAATGTGCAAGAGTTGGCAAGTATGTAATTTTGACCTTAAGGATAAGTTACTCTCTGGAAGGTAATCTTTTTTAAGAACATGGGAAATTTTGTTGAAAAGCTTAACTCAGCTAAATAAACCATTTCAGACAATGTTCGGAAACTAGAAATGGTCTAAGAAATTCCAGATAGGTGACTTATGAGAAAAATTTGTATGAATGAGCCCTCAAATGTACACTTGTGCTTGCTCAAAACAAAAGCGACTGGACTTCAGCTCTTCCTGGGCTGGATGATAACTGGTGACGAAAACTGGATTACTTGCGCAAAAATAAGGAAAAAGCATACTGTGAACCCGGAAGACCCAACCTTCAAAGCCGAGTTTGAGCATAAAGAAATGAGTCATTGAAGGACAAATATATTAAGAGCTTTTTAAACAGAAAGCTCAATTTGGAGAGATACTTGTAAGGGCGCCCCCCTCGGGTGCGTGTCAAACTGACCACCTGACCGGGACATCTGCTCATGCAACCCAGTGTCCAAGTTCAGGAAGACTGAAATGGGTGCAGTAGGCCTTGGCTCTCTAGGGACTGCGACACTGAGTTTAGTTTAGTTTTAATTTTATATATTACAAGGCCACATATTGGTTCAATGGAAAATATCAAACTTGTTCTTTTCCTAGTTCTGTTAAATTAATTATCAAATACATTATGCAGTACTGATGCACTTATTATATCAGTATAAATGTGTATTTTATTTTTTTATTATATCAGAATGTATTTTTTCCCCTCCATTCAGTAAATTCATAATTTTTAAAAATAATATTTTGTTTTCGACTTTTTGATTTTCTGGCGCCCCTTTTTAGGGTTATCACGCCCCCTAGGGGGCGCTCCCCACAGTTTGAGAAACCCTTGTGTACACTATAACTCATTGAATATAACTCCTTTTTCGATATTTTCCTTAATTGCTTCTTATCTACTGTTTATACATCAATTTGGCACTTTGTAGAATGTGCCAGATTCTTCCTCTGATCTGGGCAAATCCCAAATTTATATTAGTTTTTCAACCATTTTTGACGTACTTGGAAAAAGACATCACTAATAAAGTAAGGTTGTAACTTGTGTTATGAATAATGTGCTGCAATAAAAAGTTTCCAGAGGGAACATTTCGTTTGGTGTCGGTTGTATCATTTGCCAAAAGGAAAAGTGCATTTTATTAATTGTTTGGTCATATTTGTTTGTGAGGTAAATTAGTATTCATTTCGTTTTGAAACATATCTTTTGGTTTGTATATGTTGGAACTAGAGAATGAAATAAAAGGATTAGATTCTTTTGGGGATTTTGTAGTGTTGGTGTTCTATTTTATTATTTCTTCTACAGTTTATTTATCCCGGATTTCACCGTACAATCCCCAAAACTTTATTTTGGTAAACAACATGAAATAAATTATAAAAACACCCATTCTAAGGGGATAATAATTTTCTTTTCCAATACCACACTTACATTTATTTACATCTGAAAAAAAACAAAATAAAAAAAATCCACGCGGATAATATAACATATATGTAATTTTCTTTCAACATTTCTTTTCGAAAACTTGGATATTTGATTCCTTTCTTTTTTAGAAGAAAAAAATAATAACACTGAAAACAAGAACAAAATTCAGGACGTTATTATCCTTTGTCAATAAATTTTGGAAGTATGAAACTTGCGATGATATAATGAATTTGTTACGCATTGTATTTGATTTTCCTCTCTTGATCCCATTCTTTGTATATAAATGAATTACATTGTTCCCATGGTTACTTATTAATCAATAGTTTCAAACAGGAATTCCACAAAATAATGATCTGCTGCAATCTCTTTTAAGAGTTTTCCTTCTGAATGCTGCGATAAAGATATTGGAAATATAATGAGAACTTTTCATTCTCTTTATTTATTTATTTTTTAAGTTTCAGTTTTGAGTTTGTACTTATTTATTTATTTAATTTCTTAAGTAATCGATAGAAAGCTTGATTTCAATAATTTGAAATGGGTCTTTTTTCAGCTTAGATTAATATACGTACCAATAAAATCTTTTAAAAAGAAGTCAGCTGCTTCTTTTCTGTTAAATAAGTAATTCTTTTTAATGCTTTACCTTTACAATGGTAATAAAACTCAAAATTAATATTTTCCAATAAGCAGGTTTCGGTTTAATATTATCCTAGTGGTATTTTAACCCCAACATTTCTTTTGGGCTATTTTGATATTTTTACTTTCTAATTTGAATGTATTTAAGATCTCAAAGCTATTTAACCATCTTACAAGCATATTTAAATAGTCGAACCTTTATATTGCGAATTTTTCTATATAGCGAACTTTTTCCTGGAACCTTGAACATTTCACGATTTTCTTCGTAAAATAACCTCTCTGTAGCGAAGTGCATTTTCTATGTAACGAACTTTTTCTCTTGTGACTCAATTTTTGTTCTCTTTTTTTTAAAGTACTTCTGAAAAAATTTCAAGTTATTCTCTCTTTAACACATTTTATGGTGGTCATAAATCTTAAACTGGTTTTATTAGATCCTAACTCGCCGAGATCAATAAAGTTCTGGACGTTTCATCCAAGAAGTGCAACCTTTAACCCCCATTGCCCAGTTCTCTAGAAACATCTTCGATATCCTCTTTCACCCTCAGTGGAATTGCCCCGTGTCCACGTGTTCTAATTATAAAATAATGTATGTTTTGTGTCGCTTGTATGCTTTAAATTATAAAATGTCATTAAAATTTATTAATTTTAGTATATATAAAATTATTTTCTTAATATTGAAAATACAGTGAATTCTTCGACATTCTTTTTCTTGTTTTCCTTGCAGTTTTTCTTTCTTTATTTCTTTTTTGATGGGTAAGATATATAAAATAAAAATATATTAATTTAAAAAAAAAGTGTAAATAATTATTTTTTTATTGTATAGTGTTCATGAATTTAAAATTTGTTTTATGTGGTTTAAAAATTATATTAAAAGAGATGAACCTCTCTATATAACGAATTTTCCATATAACGAACTTTTTCCGGGATTTAGCGGCTTCGTTATATAAAGGTCCGAATGTATATTAAGTGTTTATATTGATTGAAAAAGTATTCGTATTTCCTTAAAATCGTCAACTTACATTTGTAGACGTTGAACGTTAAAGATTTAAATTAAAATTAATAAATTCGGAATTGGGTTTAGTGAAGTCTTCTTCAGTGCAACAATTCTTCATTTGAGTTAGGTTACTCAAAGACAACACATCTCATGAACAAAAAGGAACATTGACAGTTTTTCATAGCGATTAAATTCTGTTTTCACTTGGCCTGTACTAATTATAAGTGGTCACTAGGGGGCGCTTCCACTCCTAGGAACACTCAGTTATAGTTATTATAACAAGACCGGTTTCCCCTGCTTACTTTTTTTATTTTAATATCTATTCTACATTCTCTATTTCCGTAATTCGTTTGTGTTGATAATTAACCAAAAATAATCCATAATATTTGCAAATAACTGGGATTTAAAATATGTTGCATTTTTTGTTCGATTTCCATAGGGGTGTTTTTTTTTTATATCTAGAATACTAAATTTTAAAAGTATTTATTTTAATAATCTGTTTTTCCATTTTATAGAATCTTCTTATTTTACAATTCTTAATTTCGTTTTTTAGAGTGATGTAATATATTATTATATTCGCTTGTGAAGTATGAAACTTCGAAGCTTTTCGTGAAATATATAGTTCCTGCTGCAGAAGCTGCGCAACAGGGTTTATAGCAGTTAACATTTCATCCACCAGTCTAAGCAGACAAAGGCAGTTTAAAACTATTAGAAATGTGTAAGAATAAATCCTTTTAAAACGTCATTGTTACGAAACATTACATCGTAACAGAGACTAGCGATACAAATGTATCTTCTATTTCTAGAATTTTGAAACACCTGCTAAGAAATACTTGTTTGACAGTTGGCCACATTAGAAAAACGAAGATTTATGGCTTAGGGAAAGAATTTAAGAATTTATTTCGAACACTCAAGAAAAGAGCCTTTTTTTGGACAGTGAGAAGTATTGCTTCTTTATTGATGTGGCAAAAAAAAAAAAAAAAAATACGATTTAGAACAAAAATGTAGCACTGACACCGATAGAAGTTTCACAGGAAATAGAAAAATATTATTGAAGGTATGGAAAATTGAAAAAAAAATGATACATTACTATAGTTTGGAAATTCCATTTTGAATTGAACACCGATGACCAGTAAAGACGTGTCTGGAAGAAATCAGTGCAGTGGTGGAATACTCGCCTGACAGTTAAATACATTGCACTGCGCGACAACCGGGATTTATGGTATGGTACATCCTTTCATTTGATAACTATGGCACTTTGTTGTCATCCGTAACACCCTTACAGCCCGATGGTACGTGGACAAAATTCTGTGTTTCGTAGGGTTGCCCTCCCTTTCACGAACCTCTGGGCTTGCACTTCAACTGGACAACGTCCAACTGCACGAGGCGTGCCTTTCTACTGTTTGTCTTCCTGCTTCTCCAATACTTATTTAGTCTGCGCGATCACCAGACCTCTTTACTATTAAGTACATTTGAGCTCTGAGTTGAGCCGTCTCTAATCGTCCCTGGATCACACCGATCTAACTCATCAGTTGGTACATGTATGCAAACAAGCCTCTGGAAGACCTCTCCAACTATACGGGAACTCAGCCGAAAAACAAGTTGCATCAGTCCTGTAAATGGACCAATGCAGTGGGCATTAAACTTTAAATATCTCCGACCCAATTTTCAAACATAATTTTCATCGCACCCTCCTCCATACAATAATACTTTATTGAATGGAATAATAATGTACTTTGGTGCTAACGCTACAATACGACTTTAATTATAAACCATAGAATTTATCAAAATAAGTATTAAAATTTGTGTATGATTTTGTGTATGACAAGCTCATGGGAGTCCACTAGTAATTATTAAACTTATTCTTAACTTAGTATTGATAAATTAATCAAGCTAAGTTAATTGATTAATCAAATTAATCAATTAACTTAGTATTGATAACTGTGCAGTACTGTTATATTTATAATTATACTGTATCAGTGGAAATATATATCTTAATTTTTATTATGTCTGAATGGGTTTTGTTTTGTTTTGCTTTCGATAAATCAATACTTTTTTTAAAAATAATCTTTTGTTTCCGATATGCTCGTGCTCTCCACGGAAGATTATCACGCTCCCTGGAGGGGGGAGGGCACCCCACAGTTTGAGAAACGCTGCACCAATGTATTAGTAGAGTATTAGCGGAAGTATTTACTTTTGTAACGACATTTCCTGAATAAAAAAAAAAATCTAGAGGCTTTAGTTAAGGAAAAACACATATGAGAGCCTTTTGTAACTGTATTTTCCATTCAGTTTTATCCTTCATTGTTGACAAAATGATATGATCTTAAATCTCTAAGCCAGCGCTTCTCAAACTTTCAATATTTGCGACCCAATATTCGATCATAATTTTCATCACGCCCCCCTCCATACAATAACAATGTATAGAATTCAATAACACTATACTTTGTGACGCTAAAGCTACAATACGACTTTAACCACTGAAGTGCCACCGGCGTATATAAACGTCTCATTCAGCCAGTGTGTTAATTGCCCTAGACGTATATATACGTCTTTCCGATCTTTTTTCTGTATTGCAATCATAAAATTATCCCGATGGCTTTGTAATGCAATAAAAAGACTTTGGCAGTGTTTGCAATGCATTTACTTATTTCGTAGGATTTTTTTTGCTTATTTATTTATTCCTTTTCTACCCTCCACCCCAATACACCGCATACACTCTTCTTTTTCTTAAGCGGTGGCATTGGGAAGTTAATCGGCATTGAATGGATTGATTATAAACCGTACAAATTATCAAGATAAGTGTTAATTTTCGTATATAATTCTATATACGACAAGCCTATAGGGTTCACTGGTAATTATCAAACTTATTCTTAACTTAAATTCATTATAAAATATTTTGCGGAGTACTGATACATTTATAAGTGTTTTTATTATGCCAAAGTGCCTTTTGTTTGTTTACTTTCAACAAATTAATAATTTTTTTAAAATAATCTTTTGTTTTCGACTTTTTAATATGCTCGCGCCGCCCTTGTAGGGTTGTCCTGCCCCTCTAGGGGGGGGGGCGCTCCACAGTTTGAGAAACGCTGCTCTAAGCCATAATTCATCGGAATATTTTATAGATTTCCTTTCGAATTTATTGATAATAATTTTAACATAACGGTCCGAAAAACTTTTTATGTAAAACCATTCATTCTATCATTTCTGTTTTTCTATTCAATATTTGCTTATATTGCATATTTTACATCTAAGTGATCCAAAACTCGTACCAAGATTTCATTCGTGATCTTTAATGTATCTTAAGTATATATTATCTTCATTTAACAGCGTTTAATAATGTATCCATCGATAATTCAAATGGTTAACGAAACCACAATCTGCATTTCGTCGTAAGCTCTTACAAATGATACGTAATTCAGATAAAGATGAACCGTTGTTCAGGAAATGAGTAACATCCCATTCATTTTCAAAATTACCTTCATAAAATAGAATTAACTGCAATTCACAGATCGAATTTATCGTTTCTTATTACGATACTTCCACATTTTATGTGGAAACACTGAGATACTTCACTGTGATGAGTTTCTTAGTAAATGAAAGTGGCAAGAGCTTAGTTTCTAAGCAATTATGGATTAATTTTAATTTGTATCTATCGCACATGTCTGCTATTTTAGATTTGGTAATGGGCTACATTTGTGTGACGTCATAGTCACATGATAAATGCAATCTCCAGTTTCCATCCAATTAGCTTACGCGTTTTGCTGTTGTCAGCTTTTGCTTTTGGCAGAAACTTTATTTTAGAAATACATATTTGACAATAATAAAGACCATAGATAAAACAATTGTTTTAAAAGTACACATCTTTATACATATAATTCTTCTGTGCGTGTGTATGTGACTGAACTCCTAAACGGCTGGATCGATTTTGAGGACATATTTTGTGTGGATTCAAGGAATTTCGAGAATGGTTTAGATTCACAATTCGGTCCGATATAACAATTAGTTTAAAAGATATTAATTAAAAACCTTCAAACGTATAATTGTTTTACCCCTGTGTATTGTTTATTCCGCGCTAATGCGCGGCAAGAAAAAAAAAGAAAGAAGAGGGGAAAATTTTGTTTTTCGCACGGCCAATTATATGTTGCGTGTCCGGGGATTGTGGCAAACCATCGCATTTGTTTGCTTATACCCCTCAAGGATTATCCCAAAATATTGTGCATTCAATGGCATTACGATAAATTTATTTAATGTGCATTACAAAAATATACCTATTATGAAAATAGCTCGAATTTTATTTTTTTTATCATTTAATTAAAACGGGTTTAAGTTTCTATTCAGAATAGCTTCTACTATATTCAGCTTAGTTCATAGTATATACACTTACTCACACGTAATCTATTGGTCGAATTGTGATAACTGTGCATGTGATGACGTCAGGTATTGTAATAACTTTTTTATTAAAAACTTCATCAAAACGGTCCAGATTGGTACAACTTATTCAAAAAAATTTGAAATTTTTGGATTTAAGACGTGTGTACAGGACAACGTCTGTCGGGCCTCTAGTATAATATAAGAATTTTTTTCGCTAAGTTTTAAGAAACTTGAAGAGTATTAGCACTTGAAAATATTTACGTAATTATCAAATTTGAAAAGTTTTCTAAATATTACAAGTAAAATAACATTCTGTTGTCTGTTTTGAATTCAAGGGAGAACAAGTGATTGCATTTGTCATGTGACCGTTATGAGTTTGGCCCATTAACTTCCTATAAAATTGTCACGTGATTCTAAAAACTCGAATTACTCGCTCGAAAGATGCAAGAAGCCCTGAGATACATTTTCAGTTTCTCTGGAAAGGAGAAGGAAAATTAGGAATTATCTCAGCAGGATAACGTGTTTAACGAGCGGTTAATTCCAGTATCACGTGACCGAAACATCGATTAAATTAGCAGCAGACGATAAAAATTTGTTGATGAAGTGAAGAGAAAAGTCGCAGGCAAAATGGATGACGTTTTAATGAAGCTACTTCCAGTCAAGCATCTGTAACTTTAGCCCGCGATCACGTACCCACTAATAACGAGTGAGATTTAGTAAGGGAAAAGTGGCAACACAATAATGAAGTTTCCACCGATTGAAGAGCGTCGTACGGTAATTAATCCATGGGAAAAATAACGCTCAAGTTCTATGATGCAGGAACAGAAAGAAGTTTAACGGTATATGAACGCTTTCTATCTTCGCCCATGTAAAAGAATCTTGCTTGGTTAGAAAGTTCAGAACAATACTTGTGTTCAGTTGTTAATTAAAACTTATAATTAACGTAGTCATAAAATTTTGAAAGAGTTTCAGATCACATTGCTTACAAGGAAGAAATTAATACTTACTTTAAAGAAAATCGAATACTTTTCACCTGCAGCAATAATTTAAGTAGCAAAATGGAACATGATGCTTCACTTATTAGTGATGATTTTCAACAATGCCTTTTAAGCTTGTTGAGATCGTGTAAGAATAATAGGTTTCTAACTCATAATCATCACATGTATGACTGCTATTGTTAAGAGTTATAATTAGACTTAATGTGTGTGTGATGTTTCAAAAAGAATATATACAGAAATCGTAATACTTATTTTGGAAGCATCGCTAATTAAATTTGAATATTGATTTAAATGGATGTATTTCCAATTCGTACACTGAAATGAGAATAAGGAATTTACATATTACTAACAATATAATACATTAAGTTCTCATTTCTGCCAGCTATTTAAATTAGTAAAGGAGATGCTAATTATTGGAAATAAAAATGAATGCGAAGGAATAAAAAGGGATGTAAACTGATCGCCCCCCCCCCGATCCACATTAAAAAAGAATTATTGTAGAATAATGAATACAGTGGCAGAGACAGAGAGGACACATTTGTCTAGGTAACATATTTAATTGATTTAAGTTTCAAGATGCTAGATTAATGTTAGCAAGATAAGAGATATTTCAAGTATATGAAATGATGGCACATTAATAACTGGCTAATTGCCAAAATTTTCAATGCACGCATGCGAAAATATATGCATTGTTTCATGCAGGTGCTGAATGTCAGTTAGTGAGATGGAACTTCATAACTGTTGCATTTGGTCGGTCAATACAGGGACGGTTAATGCTGGTTGCGGATGATGCTGGAGTTGTCAAGCAATAATACCCCATAATGTCTAGATTGAAGAAAAAAAATGGTGATCTAACACTGTGCTTCCCAATCTTTTTTGCGCCGCGGACCTGTCAACGTTTAATAATTTTACCACGCTCCACTGAGGGGGAAACATTAATTGTTTATATTTTACATTGTTTTGATTTAATAACTTAAATTTAATTGTGTTTAGATATGCCTTAAAAATAAAACACAGGTCCACCAAAAAATGAATATAAAGTGATTTAACATGGAATGTAAAGGGGGTTTTCATGGAAAGTCGCTCAAACCCAAGGGAAATACACCACAGAAAATAAAATGGGAGTAATTTAATGTTCATTGGGTTGCTATACCATTCGATACCATTGGGCAGGTACCATTTAATAAACGGACTGGTATCGGTTCGGGGTCCACTGATCTTGCAGACCAAAACAACACATCAACACTGTGTAGAGTATGTGAAGTTACAACTGTGGTATGAGGGTGCGAGTTATCCTGTTAGAAAACACCCCTTAAATAGTGTTTATAAGTGGCAGCGCAATAGTTTGAATTACCAGTTTGATGAAAAAACTTGCAGTCAGGGTGCATGAGATAACCACGAGGGTGCTCTTGCTGTCATAGGAAATTACTCTCCAGACCATAACTAGTTGTAGATCTAGTGTGCCGTGGTCACAGACGAATCACCATCATTGGCAGCGGTGGATTCGGCTTTGATCAAAATCCAACATATTTACACTTCGTCTTTCAATAAGTTCTAGCTTGACACTACTGACGTCACAAACAACAGGGGTTTGGAATCAGTGAAATGCACACTATAGATTATCTGGCTTGGAGGTGTACTTGGAGTAACCAATTTGTAACAGCTCATTATGTCACTGTGCCGTCAACTGCAGCATAAATTTTTGCTGCAGACTTAGTAAAGTGCATCATAGCCATACACTAAGCACGGAGGTCTTCCCTCTCAGTTGTGTCATGTGGCCATTTAGAACCCGGTCTTCTAGAGGCAGCATTTTCGAGCTCCCTTGTCCATTCCTGTCAACAACCATACACAGTGGATTCATTTCTGGAGTATCACGAAAAGAAAATCTTTCTCTTAGCCCTGTTACCTGACCTCGACTAACTTATTAAGCTGTTGCTAATGGCTTTTGCGTCTTCTTAAAGGCATTAGTACACTAACAACAAATCACTATGCAAAGTATCAACGATAAATAACGCTCAGTAATAGTACGGCTCGTATTTACATTCAAAACTAACAGAAAAATCTTTTTAAAAAAGAGTTTAGGGGGTGCGAAGAGAAAATGATGAAGAGAAATGTATTATTTGGATGAAGTTGTGTCTTTTATCATTCTATATCATTTAACACCACATTATTTCTGCCTTCAAAAAATTGTAATTTTATTGGAAACACACAAACAAAATAGCCGTGTATTGTATTGAAAAAAAACTCCACTTAATAATATACATTGAGTAAAATTATGTTTTACAAAATTCAATTTTTAGTTAGTGTAACATGGCTTATATAAAACCATCGAAATCGCGAGATGTAAAGATTTTTTTTTTCTTTTATAATTATTTATGTAAGGATTTATACATATATTTATGTAAGGATTTTTTTTTCTCACTTAAAAAACTCTCGCGGGAAAATAAGTAGAGCTTATTCATTTATTTAATTTTCGTGATTTGTTGTGGTTGTACAGCAGCACGACAAATTTATTTGTAAGTTGTTTTCTCACAGTCATGATTGATGATATTGTGTCCGAAGAATGAATTTTAATCTGAAATAAAGAAATTACATATTATATAAAAGAAAGTTAATAAACCTTGACTTTCACTTGCTTTTTTTTTTTTTTGAGGAAGATTTCTCATCTAAGTTTGGTTTTTCTTTTACTGTCACCTTGCTCACAACAATAGTTTGTCATCCGGGTTATAAAATACCAAAACCAGCAACACACATAGAAAAAAAATCAGTAGGGGAAAGAGAGAAATGTAATTATTTTTTACTGCTTTCCTAACTACCTTTAAAAAAGCTCATAAAAACCACAGAAAGATAGTATTTTTCTTAAATTCCTTCTTCCCCAAATTTTACTTCTCGACTTTTATTATTACTCTTATTTTTAGACTCCATTTTTGTGTTTGTCAACCTCTATTGAAACTCTACTCTGCTTTTTTTCCATTTAAACCTTTTTTTTTAAACTTTAATTTTTTTTAAAAAAAATAAATAAATAAAAGTTAAGGTAGTTACGAGTATAATTTCAACTCCAAAAAGTTAGCTTTATTTACTTGCTTTGCGTGGGGTCATATCTTTATATTTTAATCGTACATTTTTTTTTTTCCTTTTATGTTTTTGGGTATCTGACTAGGTTTGGAAACGTGCTAGTTTTTAATCTCTTGTATTAGTGTTTGGCATAACACAAATTCGGAAACTACTTAATTGTTTAAAAATTTGAGCCTTATTCTTGACTACGTTAACCTACTTAATTAAAAATGTGGGCCAAACTTATTAAATTAAATAGTTTATGTAAGAATTAAAAGATTTCATTTTTATCAAATACATAAAACAAAATATAAAGTTAATACATGCCACCAATATTTCAACCCTTCTTATAATCTGCTGTAAATAAATTCCTCTAATTCTCTAAATGTTTTTAATTAAGCTTAATATTAAAAATAGATTCATAGTAAATAGACATCTACGGCTAAACTTCGGCCTTTTCAATTATTTTCCTCCACATCTCTTTTTTTTTTTTCACGCTGTTCCAATTAGTCACTCTTGAAGAAACGAAATCCCTTTCTAAGCAGTCAACCCACCTGAGGTTCGGTCGACCCCTAATCTTGGTTCCAGCTGGTTTGACCAAAAAGATTTTCTGTGTTGAACATTCTTTGTTCATTCAAATAATGTAGTCAACCTATTTAAGAATTCTTTGGATTTTTGAATATTTGTTGACGTCTGGCTCCCTGAAGGCCTGGTTGTGCTCTTAATTTGAGCATCTGTTTCAAATGCCTTCAACTTGAGTTTCTTCAAAAATGGCTCTTAGAATCCGATGTTCAAAGACATCAAAAGTATTTACTAATTACCCGAGATTTCGTAACAATAAAAATGCAAACGGCCCCAGTGTTCCTAGGCGATTGCATACATTTTTACATAGTTAATTAATGCATTAAGTTGTATTTCTTAAAAATTTCGATAACACAGGTGACCATTTATTAGAGATTATTTTAACGAACGATTGTTTTATGAAATGGGGACGATCACACTTTTCCAGATCGAAATCCAAAATAGCCTTAAAACTTTTATTTTTCAAAGGGAAATATTTGTTCCATAAAAGTATTGGTCGAATTAAAGTATACGGTATTTGGAAAATATGACTTGATTGATTGATTGAATATTAACGTCGCACTGTTCAGCTACACGAGGGCTTTTGGCGACGGACCACGTAATTTTGAACCATGGTCAAGTGACGTGGACGACATCTGAGCTGGCACCCCCTCTCCTAACTACCACACCACACCAACGGGAGGACGTTTCAGCTCTCGACAGATTTAACGTGCATCGCTGTCGTACACGGCGGGTCTTTAGTGGTACTGGGCTCGAACTCGTGACAAGACAAGCCACGGTCCGATACCTATACCACTCGGCTACCGCGGCCTGGAAAATATGACACCCACACACTACACTTCAAAAATTAATTAAAAATAAACATATGTTCACTTACGATTTTTTATGTTCTGTAAGGTATCCGACTACGTTCGGAACCATGATTTTAAAAAAAACGCATAAATGTATAATTTTCATGATATTTAGTGTCACTTAGTTTAGAATGCATGTATAAAATTGTTTTAAGGACATTATGACAAAAAAAATTATTTAAATAGCATATTTTGGCAAAAAATTAACTTACAATAACCTTTTTTCCAATGTTCTCCTTTTGTAAAAAATGCTTCTATTGTATTAATATTTTGTCTGTATATAGCTCAGACCTCTGTACAGAGGCTCCACTATGATTTTTGAAAAATTTACATTATTTTCAGAGTTACAACCATTTGAAATAATTATCGGTGTATTTTCTTAAAATTTCTACCTTCTGTTTTCGTAAAATATGGATAAACCGACTTCCGAGTTATGCATTTCAAAAATTCTAGTTGAGCCTCTGTACAGAGGTCTGAGCTGAATACAGGCAAAATATTAATACAATAGAAGTTTTTTTACAAAAGGAGAAAATTTGGAAAAAATGTTATTGTAAGTTAATTTTTTGCCAAAATATTGTATTTAAATAATTTTTTTTGTCATAATGTCCTTAAAACAATTTTATTCATGTATTCTAATCTAAGTGACACTAAATACCATAAATATTATCCATTTACACGCCTTTGCAAAATCACGGTTCCGAACGTAGTCGGATACCTTAAAGAAAATATTAAATTTCTATTTAATAAAACGCCAATTTAGATGGCACAGCGTTCCCGTTTTTCAATATCGTGGCCACCCGGATCTCTAGAAATACCACCTTTGGACTTCTTGTAGGGATACCTGAAAACATTGTTTACCTATCTTCAATGCATGATACTGATAAAGTGAAAAGTCGCATTACAGAGGACATTCAGATTGTTGATACTGTAATGCTTCATAGAATGTGGCTAGAACTCTCGTTTTATAAGCAACTAATACTGTGCAGATTAAAATTGTGCAATAAAGCATTGTAAAAAAAACCTTAAATGTTCTCTTCATAGAAAAAAATATTTAAAAAAACGTAAATAAATATCTTTATTTATTTATCCTTATTTGCCGTAAAATCCGGCGTATAACAGGCATTTTTAACACAAAAAAAAGATCTACATTTACGGGTGCATGTTATACGCCGGGAATAAAAATACTTCTAGATATAAAACAAGTAATATAAAAAAAAATTAACTCAATTCTTACTTAGATCAACAAAGAAAAATTATATTTTAGCCACTTTTTATTAAATAGTTACAATTAATATAAATATATGTGTATACATATAACAAAATCACAACATTAAGTGATAATTAATTTTTATTCATTATCATTAAAGTATCGTATTGGCATCCAAAACAATCGTGTCTATAAAATTTCAGTTCAACTAAATGCTTTAAAACGTGAGAAAAAAACCTTTTCACAAGTTTTGACACAAGTCAACAAAAGGGTCGCTAAGTCTCCAACCTGGCTGTATTTGTAATTCTTTGAATAATCTGTTTTAATAAATTAATTTTTATTAATTAAATTATTGTATTGTCATCAAAATAATCATGTATATTAAATTTCAGCTCAATTGAGCGCTTCAAAATGTATTTTATTAACGATTAAAAATTCCACCAAGATAAATAAATAAATAAACAAACAAACAAATAAATATATAGAGATCGTGTGCTAATAGTAGGAATTGAAAAAATTCAAAGATATTTTGCCATACCTCAAGTTCTGTGCTTAAAAATACTTATTATACTATTAAAAAATACTGCGTTACTAACAAAAATGAAAAAAATTTTCTTTGTTTTTCTTACATTTTTTCAACTAATAATTAAATAAAGCAAAAGTTTTTTATATCGTTTTATTTGCAATTTTATGTAGATTTTAGATCAGTTTACGAATATTAAATATGTTTACAAACTCAGAAGTTATTTATCAAAAACCGTGACTAAAGAAATACAAGTAGTCTGTAAAATTGAGATGAATTACAATTAACCAATTAAATAAAATCTTTTGTTGGCGAATCAACTTTCCTGGATTTTTCACGGAAATTTAATGCAATGTTTTGTCTCTCGGTAAGTTGTTTGGGTCATTAGCTCCAAAAAAAGTTTAAATTCTAAATAATATTAAAAAAAAATTAAGTCAATTCCTACTTATAGATCAACAAAGAAAAATTTTATTTTAGCTACATTTTATTTAATAGTTACAATTAATATAAATATGTATATACATAGGACAGAATCATAACATTAAGTGGTAATTAATTTTTTAATTATCATTAAAATATCGTATTGTCTTTTTAATTTCAGTCCAACTGAATGCTTTAACACGTGAAAAAAAAAACCTTTTCAAGTTTTGACACAAGTCGCCAAAAGGGTCGCTAAGTCGCCAACGTGGCTGTATTTGTAATTCTTTAAATAATTAGTTTTAATTAATTAATTTTTATTAATTATAATTAAATTATTGTATTGTCATCCAAAATGATCCTGTATATAAAATTTCAGCTCAATTCAGCGCTTTTAAATGTATTTTATGAACGATTGAAAATTCCACCAAGATAAATAAATAAATATACAAATATATAAATAAATAAATATATAGACAGTGCGTGCTAATAGTAAGAATTGAAAAAGAGATGAGCATAAAGAAAATTAGACCCCTACATATATCGAAATACTGTTTATTCTAAAGAAATGACATACCTTATGAGAACCTCAAGAGGGCTAATTCTTGATGTATACTATCTTTCAAAAGTTTTCTGGTATAATACCTCAAATAAATGATTTAAACACATAAGAGCAGTGCATACGAGCATTTAAGGTTTCTTCGTCAAAAAAGGGGTGCGTGTCTTACGGCGAATATACTTCAAAATTAAAAAAATGCAGCTTGAAAGTATAGGTGTGCGTTCTACGGCGGTGCGTGTTATACGCCGGAATTTTTGGTATTTATTTTTATAATAAGTATTTGAAAGTGCAGCCATACTTTTCAGAAACCCAGTCCTTTTTCAATTCCTACAATTAGCTTACACTCTCTATATATTTATTTATTTATTTATCTTGGTGGAATTTTCAATCGTTAATAAAATACATTTTAAAGCGATCCATTGAGCTGAAATTTTATATACATGATTATTTTGGATGACAATACAATAATTTTATTATAACTAATAAAGACTAATTGATTTAAACTAGTTATTTAAAGAGTTACAAATACAGCCACGTTGGCATCATTTTTGGCGACTTAGCGACCCTCTCGTCAACCTGTGTCAAAACTTGAAAAGGTTTTTTTCTCACGTTTTAAATCATTCAGTTGAACTGAAATTTTATATGCACGATTGTTTGGGATGACAATACGATTTTTTAATGATAATGAATAAAAATGAATTACCACTTAATGTTGTGATTCTGTCCTATGTATATACATATTTATATTAATTGTAACTATATAATAAAAAGTAGCTAAAACAAAAATTTTCTTTGTTGATCTAGGAACTGACTTAATTTTTTATATATATATATATATTACTTGTTTCACAAAAACTCAAATTAACAAGCGATCATTAATTTCTTAAAAAATAAATTGTCAAACGATTTTACCAATGAACTTTTATTCTGGTTACTTATCCCTTCCAGTATAAAAAAACAAACTCTACTGAGTGTCCACTATCTATTTCCCAATATAATCGACCTATTGCTTTCTCTCTTCACTTCATTTCCCTTAGGTGAAACTAAATCCTTCCTAGTTTTCATGCTTTGTTTACTGGAATGAAGCAAAGGGGACGAAGATAACAACCCCGCTTTTCTCCAGTGAAAATAAGGCGGAAATGGCCAATTTTTTTTCTTTTCTTTTTTTGAAATGGGAATGATTTCCGTGCTTTTCTTTTCTCGAACTTATCTCTTGGGTTCCATTCCTCTCTGTTTGCGTTTTTTCTCTCTTACCTGGAATTCTTTTGGGGTGTAATACGATAGCCGGATTTTCGATGCTCAGTAGAAACGACTCATGTAAGTGTTCGTATTGGCAGAAATGCTTACTGTGAGTTTATCAGAATATCGGTGGAAAAAATGTGCAATAAAAGGCCATCAAATACATTCAAGAACTGAAATAGAAATCTAATTCAGTAGGTTATTTTGTTGGTGAAAATAGTACAACTGCTAAAAAGGAAAAAAATTATGCAAAATTTTGCAAAGGGCAATTTTAGCTACCATAGGAGACATGATTTTTTTATAACGTTTTTTTGTAAATTTTTGAAAAATAAACTCAAATGTTTTTTTAAAAAAATATTTATATATTTTGTAGGTCAAAAGATTAAATTTGTTTATATATTTTTCTCTAATTGCACACGACAACCCTGTAGGATTATGTGTCCGTTGAAAGGTTAATACATTGGCGACTTCAGCAAGTATTTTGTGCCAAGTCCGTATTCTTATAAAAAAATTGAAATAGAAAAATCTTTTGAGACCCGAAATACACACGATGCTAAAAGCAGAACCAAATAAAAAAGGGGGAAAAAACTTCTAAAGATTAACACATGGCAGTATTTAATAAAAATTTCAACTGTTGAAATATTCATAAAAATTTATTGTATTTCAACTCTTTCTTGATTTTCTGATTGCGTATAATGTACTAAAATACATAAATGAGTTGATAGCATATTGCTTAATTTTGTAAGAGTTTTGCTTTAATCGAATACGATTTAAAAGAAATTTATCTCTGTTATAAACATATTTTTTGAAAATTAAGCTCATTATAGACTAAAGTAGATATGTGAAAATTGGTCAGATGTGATCTAGTGGTGTCTTAAGCAGTAGCCACTTGGTGGCTGAAAATTATGTCTTTTAAGCATTGATTTGCTATTTGAATAGCCAAAAATATGTACTAATTCGATATCTATTCGCTACTCGTTTTTGGCGTGATTGTGAAATCGCGCCAAGTAGATCTTTGGTAGCTAGACTAATATTATCATTGTGTAAAATTATCGCATCAACTTCACAAAGTTTTATAACTATTTAGCGGGAAAATACGTAGAGTACCAATATCAAATTAGTACTACAATATAGTATTGTCAAGATTATACAATCAATCACCTCTAAGTGAAAAAATGTTCAAATATTTATAAATATTAGAGAAAAATAAATTAATTGCAGTCTTTTAAATCAAAAGATGTGTAATAGTTTAACTGAAGTATTGAGTCATGGAAAAAGTATATTGGTTACATATGGTAGCATTCGGCGACGTCTTTTTATTTGGCGGAACCGGTCGATGGTATTATATGTAAGTACCGAAAATTCCCTTTAATTATGAAGAAATTGATTGAGAAAATTGCTTGGTATACTTACGTACAACCTTATTGGCGACATTATATGAAACGAAGCACATGGTTGCCAATTCCATGTGGATAACACATACGAAATCGCGGCTGCCAGTTATCTTGAACTTTGGCATTGTTACAATAGTACTTAAGTACCAATAAATTTTATTAATATTTAAAATAAATGAATATGCGGTACAAATCGCTATAAATTTTTCACCCAATAGTTGTAAGATTTCGCCAAGTCAGGGCAATAACATAACAATACGAAAACAATAAACTAACTGTCAAAGATCGATTTTGCGCAATTTCGGGCTAAAAACAAGTAGCGTACCGATATGAGATTAAAAAAATTTTAATAATTTATTTCTAAATTCTATGATTACCGTAGTATTTTGCAATATACTCAGTTTCAATTATTTAAAAAAAAATGTGTGTTTGTTTTTATAATTAATAATTATATATTTTCTCTCTTTTAGGTAAGTACTGAAATCTTGATGCAATCTTGTTTTGTTGTTTCTTTGGTGAGTCACTCTTTTAAATTTTTTTTTTAAAAAAAAAATATGGCATTAACTTTTTAACGTTCCTTGGTTTCACACCAAAATAACACATTAAACACTTTTTAAAAAATCAAATTAAATTTTTTTATTCCATTAAGCGCTGTTTTTGAATTTTCCTTCTGTTTCCTAGCAATTAATGGCAGCACTATGGCTATATTTAACGATTGAGACCACCTAAATAGAAAAAATATTTGCGTATCTTTAACTTTAGTAAATTCCATTAGCTTTAAAAATATTAAAAAAATAGTTATTTTAAATTATAGCGCGATCTTACTATGATTCTTTCTAGTTATTAATTACAACTTTCAATTATTTTGATAAGTAAACAGAATAGTAGAAAAATGAAATTAAAATTTATGGTTTCACTGCGAAACCAAACTCCAATAAGAAACGGCATTGCAAGTCTCTTAGAACCCGTTCTCAAGCGAAAATTCTCTCAGCAGCTGACTTTCTGAAGCACTATTTGTTTATTGCATGTTTAGCAAAATATTTATTTACTTTAAAAGTATAGTGAGCAATTTTTATACTTAAATATATTTATCCGCACTCTAAAAATCTGCCACCCTGTGCAGCTGCACATGTGTCACATGCCTAAATGCGACCCTGTGTGTACATAATAGATTTAAATATTCTCTCTTTATAGTTATGGATGGGAAAATGGACTGTTACTGTTCACTGGTTTCACAATAAAACCATAAATTTCTCAAAATTTTGAAATATGCTAAATTTTTTTCTTTGTATATTTGTGTGATCACCTTCATATCTAATAGTCATTTTTGAAATTATTTTGTTAATTTTTCAAAGGGAATATGTAGTGAACTTTAAAGGGTTAAAGATAAAATTTATATAGTTGCTTATAGTGTGAAACCGCCCCTCTAGGGTGACCGTTTCTTTGATTATCCGCATGAGCTAGAGGTGTAGTATTTACAAAAGGAACAGACATTTTTGTATTCTTAATATGACTTTATTAAGAATATCATTTAAACCTCTAACAAATTAGATAATAATATTTATGAGAGAATCTACGATGAACAAACACACAATAATAGTTATACCGAATCGCCTAACTTGGTCCACTATCAATATCTAACCCGCCTAATCTCACTTCTAATAATATTACAAGTCCTAATATCAAATAGTCAATCCTACCTTAATCCAATCGTAGCTTCAATCTTATTAAGAGGCGTCTGGGCGCGCGTGCAAAGGTATGCACCTTGACCTAATGGCTGAATCTTCAAGGTAACTTCAACTGGCTGTCAATTCACGCTTGTATCAATCTCTCACATAACATGCACCAAATTGCCATACGACTTACTGAAACTTCTGTTATTTAAAAGCTATCTCATTTGCATTCTAGCTTCTCATTTCACTTCTTGGTTTTTGGTTGGAAAAGTGTTGCCATTAATCTTGGCCCCAAAAGAACCCAGAGGACATGTTAAAGAAAAGACGCGTTAGCCCGTCACAATAAGACTGAATATTTTCTACTTATTTCATACAGTGAAATAGTTCTCTCGATCCTGAAATAGTTCCCTCCATACTTGAGGAAACGCTTCTGAATTCATTTTCGAAAAACGAACTCCTACACTACCATTTACTTTCTCTCAGCACAGTGAAAACTAGAGTCATCGAACTACTCTGTCTCTCCCCAACACCCTAATAACAGGGAGTGACACTAGATAAAAATCGCCGACTCCAATCCTAATCTACCCCTTTAACGTTCGATTCCATTCTCGAGCTCAATTTTGTTCCTCGGAGCTTTCGAAATCTCGGAGGATGCTCCGCGGGACATTAAATGAAATTGTCTGCGGCTGGCCTAATGATGGGGTGGAGGGTCAATCACTCCTCGACACCCCTTTGGGATGTGTTGAGGAACACTGAAAAGTTCTAGTTTTAGTTTCGCGTTTGATGGGAAAAGTTCGAATGAGATTATGAAGGTATCATTTGCGTTATTTATTGTTGCCATCGATAAAGACCTATTTGGAAAGGAAGTATTATGTCACCACCAGCTGAAACCTTGCGAATAATTGCCTAGAGTTCAATTTCAAACTTTGATTTTTTTTCTTTAAAAGAAAATTATAGGGGTGCAAAAGTGAAATTTTATCTTAAGGTATCCGACTGCGTTCGGAACCTTGATGTTAAAAAAGCGCATAAATGGATAATTTTCATGATATTTAGTGTCACTTAGATTCAAATACATGTATAAAATTGTTTTAAGGACATTTTGACAAAAAAAAAATTTATTTAAATACAATATTTCGGCAAAAAATGAACTTAGAATAACCTTTTTTCAAAATGTTCTCCTTATGTGAAAAATGCTTCTACTATAATAATACTTTGCCTGTATATAGCTCAGACCTCTGTACAGAGGCTCAACTATGATTTTTGAAAAATTCACTTTATTTTCAGAGTTATATCCAATTGAAATAATTATTGGCGTTTTTTTCTTAAAATTTCTCCCCTCTGTTGTCGTAAAACTTGGATAAACCCACTTCTAAGTTAAATATTTCAAAAATTCTAGTTCAACCTCTGTACAGAGGTCTGAGCTATATACAGGTAAAATATTATTATAATAGAAGCATTTTTCACAAAAGGAGAATATTTTGAAAATGGGTCATTCTATGTTCATTTTTTGTCAAAATATTGTTTTTAAATAATTTTTTATTGTAATACTATTCTTAAAACAATTTTATATACATTTTCTAATTTAAGTGACACTAAATATCATAAATATTATCCATTTATAAGCTTTTGCAAAATTACGGTTCCGAACGTAGTCGGATACCTTATTTTTCTTAACTTTTTCAGTCAAAACCATATCAATAATATTGTAATACGAGTGCCAGATGAAAGGAAGAATTTATAATTTACGGAATTCTTGCGGTTAAGGTCTATCTCCTCATCAGAACTATGTGTTGGATTTAAAATTTCTCTATTTACTATGTTTGCATTACTTGAAACTATAAATTCTTCTTCAATCAAACGACAGCCCATGGTGGGCCTTCGCCTTCTCAAGAATTTTCTTCCAGACCTCTTTATTTTGGAGGGGAGGGACTTATATATATATTTGATAAAAAAAATAAACGTCTGTTTGCCTGAAGGCAAAATAGAATTCTATATTCTAAATTTAAGTGTTTGTACCAGATGCCATTAACTTGAGTTCCTCCAAAAATGGCTGTTAAAATCCGACGTTGAAAGGCAGCAAGGTTGTTTTCATCATTTTATGTCATTATCCAAGTTTCTGATGGAAAATATAAATTATCGTAATAAGATTAACGCAGTGCTTCTCAAAGTTTCAATACTTGTGACCCAATATCCAATGATAATTTTCATCGCCCCCCCCCCACATAAATATAATGCATTGAATTCAAAAATACTATGCTTTAACGCTAAAGCTGCAATACTACTTTAACCTCTACTTTAACGTCTCGCTCAGCCAAAACGTTAATTGTCCTGGACGTATATATACAGCTTTCCAAAATACGATCTTTTCTCTGTACTGCTATCCATAATATTATTCCGAAAGATTTGGAAAGCAATAAAATGACCTTGACAATGTTTGCTAAGGATATACTTATTTCAAAGGATTTGATTATTTATTACTTTTCTCTCCACAAATACACCACATACACTCACCTACGTGTTGAAAAACGGTGGTATTGGGAAGCGAATCGCGTAACTTTCAGTCGGCAGTTAAAGGATAAATTATAAACCGTACAAATTATCAAGGTAAGTGTTAATTTTTGTATATAATTTTATATATGACAAGCCCATGGGGTCACTGGAAATTATTAAACTTGCTCTTAACTTAGTATCGTTAAATTAATTATAAATGTCTCAGTACTGCACAATGTATTTTATAAGTGTTTTATATCGATGTAAATTTGTATTTCATTTTTTATTATGTCAGAATGTATTTCGCTTGCTAACTTTCTGTAAATTAATAATTTGTTTTAAAATAATCTATTGATTTCGATTTTTCAATATGCTCACGCCCCCCTCCTAGATTTTTCCCCCCCCCCCCCCCTAGGGAGGCGCGCCTCACAGTTTGAGAAACGCTGGATTAAGGGTTTAACAATTTTGCTTGTGAAATAAAGTGAGTCTCGTATTTCTTAGGTAAAATATGAGTTCTTAGGTAAAATTAAGAATTTTAAATAATTGATGGGAGGTCTTTCTTTTCTCTATGGTTTTGATCATAAAATATTTTCTCATGTGATACATTAATGAAAGAAAATGGGATACACACCATTGGCTTATGTACACAGAGGTCTTCCTGGTGAAGCCTATTTCAGAATGTTTGGTTTGACTGCCTCCATCCTGTTGCTCAGCAGTTCTTATTCTGTGGTCCGCGGACCTCCGAGGGTCCCCAGCACTTTCTAAGGGGTTCGTGAAAGGGTGTCATTTAATGTTAAGATTTGATTCTTTTGCGGACTCTGAAAGGCCTCGTGGGAAAAATAGAAAGTTTTGCCAGCCTATAGCAGCTTATTTCAAACTTTGGGGAGCGCCCACTAGGGGGGAGGGCGTGAAAACTCTACGAAGGGGAGAGCGAGAATATTGAAAAGTCAAAAACAAAAGCTTATATAAAAAAATTTTAATTTGCTGAAAATAAACAAACACAAAATACATTCTGACCAGTGGCGCACACAAGGCGGGGTCCTGGGGGTCCGGACAACCTCCAAAGCCCTTAATTTTTTTCCGATTGGTTATAATTCTAAGTATATAATACGTAAAATTTAATTAAATATATGTTATTAATGATTAATTTTATTAATTAATGCTAATTATTTATTCAATA
>BMAV01017597.1:0-14248 GCA_019973955.1 Trichonephila inaurata madagascariensis | reverse complement strand
TTTTTTAAATTTAAATTTCCCACTTTAAATTTTTAAATTAATTATAATTAAATTATCGTATTTTTAGCAAAACAATAGTGTATAAAAAATTTCAACTCAAATGAGCGCTTTAAAAGGGAGAAAAAATCTTTCAAGTTTTGACTTAAGTCGCCAAAAACGATAAAAACGTAGCTGTGTTTATAATTTTTTGAATAATTAGTTTCAATCTATTTTTTTATTAATCAAAATTAAATTACTGTATTGTCATCCAAAAATAATCAGGGGATATAAAAATACAGCTCAATTGAGCGTTTTAAAATGTATTTTATCAACGCGATTGAAAATTCCAAGATAAATAAATAAATAAATATATAGAGAGTGTGAGCTAATAGTGTAGGAATTGAAAAACGAAACATTGCATTACTTAAATATATTCCCCATATAAGTTATGAACTTTGCCATTTGACTGTGGTGAACCATTTAGGGGAAAAATGAAATGCGAAGTCAATACCTTATGGAAAATAGAACTCGGTACCTTTTGATTCTTTTGGCAACTTTCCACGGAACCAAAATGATCACTTCAGTCTGAGGTTGTTACGGGATTAAAAGATCCCTTTTGTTAACACACCCTACCAGTGAGTGGGTTTGGGGAATGAACGATATATTTTTATGTAGAGCGTGTGAGTTGATCTGTTACGTTAAGGTGCTGACGGTTTTAATTGTTGCATCAAGTTTTGGGGGGCTTTGTCTGCGCGTCAAGAGGATCGGACGACTTTTGTTTTTTTTCCGGTGGGTAGATGGCGCCAGACATCTGAGCAAAGGGTTTTTGTTTTTTAATTTCAGCGCGGACCCCGGGGGAAAATAGAACCGGTACCTTCGGGATTTGAAAAGCACAACATACCACTGACCAAAAAATTCTTTCAGTCTGGGACGTTACTGGTTTTATACGATACCACCACTACACCTTAATTGTTTTGGTGCTCATAAAATATTAATTTCCCTGCTCATTGTAATCTTAGCATGTCATCTGCATGTTATTGTACATGTTGCTTACGATCCTTTAAAAACGTCTATAGTTGATTTTTCTCTGTCCCTTGTTGAACTTTTCCAAACCCCAAATCGTGGCCTACATTGACAATCTTTTCTACGCACCCAATATGATGAATAAAAATTTAAAAACCCCCCGTAAAACCCTTTTGGCTAAAACTTTTTCCCCTTTTGTTAAGGAAACCCAAGTACCCCCTTTAAGTTCCCCAATCTGTGTGTTCCACGGTGCTACACCAGTGATACTACTTTATTGTTCCCCCACGTGCCGTGTTTGGGGAGGGCTTGGAAAAAAGGGTTTCAAACCCCCACCCAAGTAACTTGAGAGAACAGTGTAGTTAATGGTCATGATCAAAGCTTCAAAATTGACAACCGTCATGTCGATTTGAGGTTTTGCGAATTTCAAATTGAAAATGAAGAATAAACATGGTGGCGGTAAAGGGAACAAACCTGTTATAAATGGAACTGAATCTAAAACTCCTATGGTGTTGTGAAGAAATGAGATCAGGTGCAAAAAACATTTAATCATAATTAAAAATTAGGGAAAATTTTCACCAATATCCTTGAGTAATTTTCGAGAGATGCTTTTGTTTGGTTTTTTCCTAAACTAACAAAAAAAAAGCATCTTTAACACGAAAAACAAATTAAATTGAGTGTCGCAACAGCCCATGGCCACCCAGTGCTTCTCAAACTTTCAATATCCCGGGCCCAAAATTTAGTAATCTTTTTTTATCGCGCCCCCCCCGTACAATAACAAAATTTTTAATTCAATAATAATATACCTTGACACTAAAGAGACAATACTACTTTTTCCCTCTTTTTGCTCCCAAAGTATAATAAACGTCTCGCTCTCCCAAAAAATTAATTTTTTTGAAGTATATATCGTCTTTCTGAAATACGATCCTTTCTGTGCACTGCTATTCATAAAATTATTCCGAAGGCTTTAGAATGCAATAAAAGGACTTTGAAAAGTTTGCAAAGGATTTACCATTTTTGAGGGTTTGCTTATTTTTTTTCCCCCGAAAAAAAAACATCAAAATATGCCCTACGTGGGGGCGGGGGGCATTGAGGAGCGAATCACGTAACTTTAAATCGGCAGCTAAAGAATTAATTATAAACGGTGCAAATTATCAAGATAAGTGTTAGTACGCCCCCGGTCACTGATAATTATCAAACTTGTTCTTTAAATTAATATTGTTAAAATTTAAAAATGATATAATTTCAAAGTACTGATAAATTTATAATGTATTATATCAGTGAAATGTATATTTATATTTTATTACATCAGAAAATATTTTGTTTGTTTACTTTCAGTAAATTTATAATTTTTTAAATATAACTTTTCAAAATGCTAGCGCCCCCTCTTAGAGTTATCACGCCCCCCCAAGGCCCCCACACAGTTTGAGAAACACTGGCCTACACCCATCTCAGTTCTCATGACATGGGGCACTGAGGTGTATGAGCCGAAACTCCCAGTGTTTATTTCCCCAAGCTTAGTACTCCTTTATTGACCCACTGAAGGGATGAAAGGCTGAGTTGACCATGCCCAGATCGACATTTCAACTCCGGACTTGTGGCAGTGAAACACGATACCACCCCTACTGGGGTTCATTCAACACGATTTAACAGAATTGTTTTTATATTTCCCCCGGGGCTAAATCAGGAAGAAACAAGTTTTAGGTCAAAAGGTCAAAATGTTAAGCATAATATTTCATACACAATGAGCAAAATAAGTTAATGAAGTAATACACATAATTAAATATTTGTAGACTTCTTTATATATTTTTATGATAAAGAGGATCCTGAGACATTGAATATTTTGAATTTGAAAATAATATTGTATTGTATTATGTACGCACACGCTACAATTCGACCTTTATCAAAGTCAGAAACGTGCTGGAACGCATTACTGCTTTTTAAAGGAGGCACCACAACAACTTTTCACCAGGTAACAACGTTCAAATGCAATTTGTGTATGAGAAACCGGCTGAACAGTTTCCTCTTTTAAACGCATTGAATGTGTCGCTACCCGCGCCTGCTTTGTCTGAGTGCGCTGAAAAGCTAATAATTTGCATATCACAGCACTTTCTTCCTGTCGTTTAAATTTAACGTCTACAGCACGTCGCTTTCTTTGTGTAGCAATTACAATTATAATGATTAGTAGTGTAATATTGTCACCGTTCTAGCAAAAGTTACGAAGTCAAAAAATTGTGATATGAAAATAAATACTATACCGTCATTTCCAATAATTACTTGACTTTCTAGTAAAACTGTTTTCTTTTAATTTCTATTACAAAGTGGCAGAGATGTCGATATTCTAAAAAGTCCTAATAACTCATATGTTTAAGGCGTCTCGGGGTGTTAAATTTCTTTAGAGGGCTGGAAATAAAAACAATTTTCAAACAGGTATAATTTTTTAAAATTTAAATTAAATAATTCGAATCTTTTACACGTTATTTATAAAGGAATGGGTCTTCAGAAAAATGTCAAATGTTTAAAATATAAGCATAATTTACAAAATTATAAGCCACGAAATAAAAGAAACATTTCTATGAAATATTGTTTAAATTTACGTTACCATGCTATTTCTAAAATAGTTGTGACGTCCCTTCTTCTGCTAACAAAATCCTATGTTCTTTGGGCGGACGATAATGGGAAAACTTTTCCAACCAATACCAAGAAGATAAACAAAAGATAATTTAAATGAGATATACCTTAAAGGATAGAAATTTGATGATAAGATATAGCGAAATTAGATATAGTTTTGTGTGGAATTATTCTGATCGATAGGTGGCAAGTTAGAGATAGTTTAGTGTGGGAAATTTTTCTGATCATAGCGTGGAAGCTTAGAGAATAAATAGTGTGGAATCATTCTTGATCAATAACACGGCAAAAAATTTTAAGATAGCTTAGGTTTGGAATCTTGCAGATCAAGGAGTTAACGGTCCGATAGCTTTAGAAGAAATAGAAGTCTATATAAAGAAGTTGAATCTTCATATATAAAGTGAAAGATAAATATCCTTTAGGAAAGGAAGGAAAATCTGCAAAAGGTAAATTTGATATAAGTAATTAGATGAATCGTATTAGTAAATTTTAATTGAGATAAAGGATTTGTTGCGGGGTCTGACTTAAATACACGGTTTATTTGGGTGTTGCTCTCATTTTAATTATAAAATTTTCAAATTAGAAATTAAGTAAAAATAAGTTATCCAATAAAAATTGATTAAAAAATACATGTCTCATCATTTTTATAATCCCACACTTCTAGCTTACCGGGAACCGGCACAATGGTCATCCGGATGGCTATGTCGAATTCGCCTATATAATTCTTGGGGTTTGGTAATGAGGGTGGAAATACGGTCCCCACCTGAAATGTACTTTTCAGGTCGGAGAACATTGAGAGTTTATCGAGTGATATAATAACATACAGTTACTTGAAATCCAAGTAATCTGTCATGTGTTTAAAAAGTCATCTCAGGAAGGGCTCAAGATTGGTATTCGATATTTGGTTCGTTGTTAGTGCAAAATACAGCCACGGATTTTGCGCAGCTCAAAGCTGAATTAGCGAAGGCTTTTCCCGCGGTCAAAAATAAGAAAGAACTACAGTCGCAATTTTACGCGTCCCAGCAGGAAGAAATCAGGATCCTACTGATTTCGTGTATAGATTACTAAAAATAGAGAGAAGTTTAGAATTAGGAATGTCCCAAGCAGAGTTAGTGGATCATATTTTAGTTCGACTCGAACCACAGATACAAGACTATGTGGAGGTGCGCAATCCACAAAACACGATACAACTTTTGGAAGTCTTAGCTAAATTCGAAGAGAGATATTCTTGCAAATTACAAAGGGGTTATCAGAACGATAATATAGAAAGACGAGGTCAAAATGCGCATAGGATGCCTAATTTTGAAGCTAATGGTAGAAACTGGAGGAATTCTGAAATAAGACGTAGACCAAATAACAGTAGAAATGAGTTTTACGAGAATAGCCGTCAAAATAATAGAGGGTTCGAGAGGAATAGGTTTCAGAATAATGATCAAAGATTCAGCAACAGGGGTTACTCATTTCGAAATGAGCGAAATGATAATTTTAATAGAGGGGACCGTAGAAATAAGGGTTCGAGTGAAAATTTCAATCGAGGCGATAGGACGCAAAGGGGACGATTAAATATTGTAAAGGTTAATGATCAACCTCAAGGGATGTCGACAAGAGAGACTAATTACTTTCTCCGATATGTATATCACCGGTAGAACTTCCACACGTTCCTATTTTATTATATAACACATTTTGAAAGCGCTATGGGACACCGGAGCAGATAAATCATTTATATCGGAAGAAGTATATAGAAAATATTTTTCTATAAGCAAATTAAAAATCGCGAGCCCAGGTAATAACAGCACAAGGTGCGAAATGCCAAAACAGGGGATTGTAGAATTGAATATTAGGATCAGACAATGAGAGAAATTGGTCATTTCATGTGTTGAAAGATTTAGAATACCCATGTATTCTAGGTATCGATTTCATAAGTGGGTCAAGAATCGTATTAGATTTTGATCAGAAATCGTTGAAAATTCAAAATTCACTGGTTGAAGATAATAAGTAAAATAAAGGAAATTACACGTTAATGGGTCAGAAATGAAGTTAAACATGGTGGCTACAGTTTTACCGAAAAAGCATATTAAAAGTATAATTGGTGATAAAATTAATTGTGCCATAATCAGGGATTTGGTACTTACTTCGCGGGAACAATTAATAACTGAACAGAAAAATGACCCAGAATTAGGTCATATATATAGATATTTAGAAAACCCGGAAGATAACTCGGTTAATGAAACGATATGTGAGAATTGGTCCCACGATTTCCGTTTAATTGAAGGATTGTTATTTTATGCGAAACACGCAACGTCATTAGGTGAAATGCGTGTATACATTCCAAAATCTTTAAGGAATGAAATAATGAGAGAATTTCATGACAAGCCAATCGCTGGACACTTAGGCAGTTTTAAAACGTATCATAAAAATTCTGAGATGTTTGTTATTTCCCGTACATGAGAAAATTCATTGATCAATATGTCTCTCTGCTATGCCAAGTTGCAATAACTATAAAAAACGCGTTACCAGCTGGTCGGTTAAATCCAATTATATCAAATTATCCGAATGAGATAGTGACGTTAGATTTGTTAGGCCCGTATCCTATATCGAGAATAAGACGTAACCGCTATATTTTAGTAATAACCGATCATTTCAGCAAATGGGCTGAAATTATACCTCTTAAAAAGGCCTCATCTCGTATAATAGCGGATATTTTTGATAACTTTATATCGCGTTATGGAGCTCCAATAAAATTAATAAGTGATAATGGTCCCCAATTTATATCCGAAATTTTTGAGCACTTAAGTGAAAGATTAGGCATAAGGCATGTAAAGACTGTTGCATATCGACCACAAGCAAATCGGACTGAAAGAGTTAATCGAGATATAGTGCAAATGATTGCAAATTATGTTAATGATCAACACGATACTTGGGATCAATTCTTACGTGAGTTTGCTTACGCTATTCGTACGGCGGTGAATGAAACAACGGGAAAAACACCGGCTGAATTATTTTTAGGTCGAAAATTGATTACACCATTTCAAAAACTAGTTATGATATCGGAAAGTTCAAAATTCAAAATTCAAAATATTGAAAAGAGCTTTCAGGAAGCTAGACTAAGTACGAAAATTAAACAGGAAAGGTGGGAAAAATATTATAATAGACGTAGAAAAGACATAAAAATAAAGGTAAATGATTGGTCTTATTAGAAACACACCCCTGTAAGTTCAGCAGCTAACAAAGTATGTGCTAAATTTAAACAAAATTTGAGGGACCTTATAGAGTCTTAGAAGTTAAGAAGTATAATAATATTGTAATATGGAAATCAGGAAAAAGATTAACAGTTAACGTAGATCAAATAAGAATATATCGTCATAGGAAATGTGACGAGGTCGAATTAGGAACAGGTATCCCAAATAGTATAAGATCAAGTCAGGAAACTCGTACTTCGGAAAAAGTACATCAAAGATTAAATGAGTCACAATATGGGAAAGAAAAATCAGCGGTGAAACGTAAGTTAGAGGCAAAAGGGATTGGTAACCAATCAAATCAATATAAAAATACAGAGAGGACCCATAAAACAAATCACTGGTCAGGATCACTACCTAGTTCATTTGGGAATGAAAATAAAAACAAAAGGTTTACATATAATGGGTGTTAAAAGATCAGGTGTGTGGCAAGTGGACCACAAAAGAAAGTGGCAAAAGAAAGGGAACAATAATAATAATAAAAGACAAATGTCATCCAGTACTATTTCTAGAAGCAGGAAAAAGAACAAAAGAGAATGCACAGAAGTTCCAGATGAAGCAAGATACAACTTAAGACCACGACGGAGAACAGAAGAACCCCTGAAAAGCCAAGGAAACAATTGGGAAGTCAAGGAAAGGACGACAAGGAGATTACAAGCCCTACAACAAGAAATTCCAGTACAAATCGAGGAAAGAAGAGTGATAGCACCTCATCGTTGGACGTGATGGTGGGAGAAACATATAAAATCAGGTTGTATTGTTTCATTTTTATGATCTTCCAACAAGTGGTCGGAAGAATTATTGCAAAGAAGGAAGTCTCGGCGATGCTTAAAAGTTATAAGCCAAGTCAAACACTACAATGAGTGTTTATTTAATTTGGAACTTTTGACTTGTTAAAAATTTTTTTCTGAAGAAAACATTTGTAATCACACATTTGTTTGCTTCGATGTATGACTTCGTGAGATGCGAAAATTCCTTTGGTTATTTGTTATAATAGTTTATTGAAAAATGTTTGTAATTGTATAATATGTATATATATATATGTTGTTGTATTGTTATGTATTATGAGGCATCTGGTTCAGGGAAACGCGGCGTAGTCAGGCCCCAACAATAAAAAACGAGTGCGCGGCTCATTGGGAGTTTTGGAACCAGATGTGGGGATGGAGATAAAAAATTTATTGTGATATACAAATAATTGTGAAATGGATTGATATTATAGAAATAGAACTCAAAAGTTTTCATTCAGGAGACTGACCCTGAAAATTCTTAAAAAAGTATGAAATTTATAGCTTCAATGAAAAAAGGGGAGCTGAAGTTCCAGCTCCATATGAAGAGTTAGATTCAAAGATTGGGTCTGCGCACCCAGAATATTTTTTTAGAAAATTTAAGTGTATAAATATTTTGGAATTGAATGTAAAAAATGAGAGTGGGGATAAATTAAAAAAGTAATTATTAATGTTGGCCTAGTTATTGAGTAAAATTTATTGTCACGAGTTTAAATTTAAATTGAATATTAAAAAATTTTAAATTTTAAGATGAGTAATGAAAATTAAAGTCAAGATAAATATTGGAAATTATAAAAGTTAAAATTTAAGATTAAAATTGCAATGAAAAATTAAAGTCAAGATAAATATTGGGAAAATTTTAAAAAAATGAGGATTTAAGATTAAAATTTAAATAAAAACTCAGAAAGCGAAGAAATTTAGAAATAGAGATTTAGACACGTAATTTATTAAGGGATTGAGAACCCTTAGTAAATCCCTTTTCTTCTTGAGGGGTTGTGACGTCTCCGCGTCCTTCTGCTAACATAACTCCTATGTTCTTTGACGCCAGATTAATGGCAAAACTTTTCCAACCCAATACCAAGAAGATAAACAAAGATAATATGTAAATGAGATATACTATAAAAGGATAGAAGCTTTGATGATAAGATATAGCGTGGCAAGCTTAGATATAGTTTAGTGTGGAATTATTCTGATCGATAGCGTGGCAAGCTTAGAGATAGTTTAGTGTGGAATTATTCTGATCGATAGCGTGGCAAGCTTAGAGATAGTAGTGTGGAATCATTCTGATCAATAACACGGCAAGTTTGAAGATAGCTTAGTGTGGAATCTTGCAGATCAAGAGTTAACGGTCCGATAGCTTTAGAAGGAATAGAAGTCCTATATAAAGAAGTTGGAATCTTCATATATAAAGTGAAAGATAAATATCTCTTTAGGTAAAGGAAGGAGATCTGCAAAAGGTAATATTTGATATAAGTAATTAGATGAATCGTATTAGTAATTATAATTGAGATAAAGGATTTAGTTGCGTGGTCTGACTTTTAAAAACAGGTTTAATTGGTGTTGACTCTCACTTTAATTATAATTGTCAAATTAGAAATTAAGTAATATAAGTTATTCTTAATAAAAATTGTATTAAGAAATACATGTCTCATCATTTTGATAATCCCACACCTCTAGCTTACGCGGAACCGGCACGACATGGTCATCACAGGATGGCTATGTCGCATAGTAGCTTTAATTGTGTGATAAATAGTAGCTATAAGCTGATTCATAACGTTTATATATAAATGTATTCTTATTACACTGTAGTATTTTTATATAAATAGAATAATAAATTATATTTTTTAAAAAAATAAAAAAAATTTATATTTTCAAAATTCTTTTAAAAAGTTTCAATACTTTTCAAATATTTTGCAATACACAAAAGATATATTGTTCTTAAATGATGTAGGGTTTCAAGAGTATGATACATTTTTTGATTCTATAAAGTTTTATAAATCAGAGGCTACTATTTTAGGAAATAGCGTGCGCAACGCAAAAATTACTTAATATTTATTAAATAATTTTCATATGCTTTTAATTTTTAAAATCATGATTATATATCAAACATTTTGTACTTTTTTGAAGCCACAATCCCTTGTAAATAATGTGTAAAAGATTCGAATTATTTAATTTAAATTTAAAAGAATTATGTCTGTTTGAAAATGTTTTATATTTTCACTCCTCGAGACAAAATTAACACCCCTGAGACCTCTTAAATTGGCCATATTTCTAAATAGTAGCTTAAGTTTGAGTGATCTGTTAAAGTTTCCATGGTATCTTATAAACGTAATTTGCATTATCCTAAAATAAAAATTGGATATGACTTTTATGTTAACTGTGAGATTAAACAAACTGAATATATATGTAGAATCAACGGGTTGTCGCCCATCCGGTATAGTGGATAGCGACGCTGACTGCTGTACCGTAGGGACTGGGTTCAAATCCCGGAGAATACATGAATGTTTATAAATGTATCGTGCCTGCGCGGCAGGGGGTACTTAAATAGCCGTCGAGCTGCAAGTCCTCTGAGGTTGGTGGAAGGGAAGAGAGGGGGGAGGTTCCTGACCCCCCCCCAGAGTGTTCTCCCTCTAAATTGGGGTGGAATCGAGCCAAATCGTACTGTCACCTGTATGGTGCTCAAAGCTACGGCTAACGACAGGCGTCACTTAGCCCTTTACCATGATGAATTTCATGGGCCTTGATCTGACCTTTGCCCATCAGGTGGCATTAGTAACAGCAACAACGGGCTTTTGAGAATTTCTAAGAAGATCTACATTTTAACACTTAGTCTAAGGATTTAAAAACTCAATAAAAAACTGATAGCACTGAAGAAATCCATTTTTTTGTGCGAAAAGAAAAGCAATCAAATCTATGTTTAATATATTATTTATATTGAAAAAAACTCTTACAATGAATAAAGGAGGCATTTAATTAAAACTGAATTATACATATGAAACAGATTTAAAGCATTCGAAATATTAATCGAAATACACATTCCCCCACATTTTTCATCGAAAATAAAAAGAAGTCTTAAGAATCTAATTATCAAAGAGGAAAATCTAATTTTTTGAAATATTTCAATGAAGAAGCAAGTGTTTTTAAAATAATATTTCTAGTAAAATATTTATTCTCGTTTCTTAATTTCGAGAGATTAATGTAAATGGATCGTTTTACGTGTTTTTTTACCAAAAACAAATTCTTCTCCAGATTAGAAATAGATTACTTTTTTAATTAAGGAATAAGGATTTGTGTATATTTTGTGATAATCAGAAATGTGGAGAAGTTGTAAAGCTTCAAAAATAATTTACATTGGGTTTAAAATTAAATGGAGTGCGTTAAGGAATTCATCTACCTTGTAAGAATAATTATCATTATCTAATCTGTAAGAAAATGAAATATTTTAATTTCTCATTTGTTTAAAAAGCATTGTTTTCTGTTTAGAAATACGATTTTTCGAAACAAGAAAATTTTGTTTTTTATTTATATATGCTGTTCAATGACTATCAGTAACAAATTTAAGACTTTTCCAATAATTCAGTATGGCAAAAAATCCCTTTTTTATTAAAAATAAATATTTTTTTCAATATTTTTAGTTGTATGTAAATTCTTTGTTAAATGGTACCAACACAGATGGGCACATTTCTCGTTTGAACGTAAAAGTTACAAGAAATGCATTGCAATGGTAGAGACAAGTATAGTAAATTCTTTCGAATAAGAATGACTATAATGAAAGACTAGAAAATGAAATATAATCGAGTTCAGTACAATTGATTGTAAATACTTCGAAAAAGATTACAAATGATAAAATTAAATTTGAAATAATGTATTTCCCCCTGTATTGGTACTATTTTCTCCATCACTTTTTCAAAATAAACATACTTCCCATGTTTGAACATATTTTACTTGTGAAATAAAAAAAATTACATTTAGTTATATACAATTAAAAATAGGATATATTTATAGCTATAACAAAAGTTTAAAACTAAAAAATAAAATCATATTCTGTTTTTTTAATTTGGGTTTAGATGGCTAAAAATGCATATAACAACGAAATAAAAATAATCAAATTAAATATTTATTATAATTTTAAAAAAAATTTAAGAAAAGTTTTAAAAAGAAATATTATCACACGTGGTGATAAAAAAAGAAGATAGATCTAAATTTTTCTATAAATGAATCGCTCAAGAAATATTTTTAATTTTGATACATGCATTATAGAGAAACAGGACATGCATAGTGAAACTCAACATGCAAGTTGTGTTTTCCCCTCTATGATACATTGTTTGCGGAGAAATTGAGTTTCATAGGGAAAATTCTCTTTCCAGCATGGACTTGAAAATTAAGATTTTGGCAACCTTAGACGATTGGACCAGGGTTGCCAAATTGGTGACAAATTTGGCTAAAAACGATACACCCAAGGAACTCTCCGGAAGTGTATAGGATTGACTTTTCTGGAAATTTTCATGAGGAGGGTAGAAAAAGGAACTTTGAGACTAAGGTCAAATTAGTCCAGATTAGATCTGCTTTTGCATTGTCTGCGATAAGACTGAGTAACTTTACTTGTCTGAGTTCCTGCTAGTGGGACTGTTCTAGAGAGCAGTTTCTGGAGCGCTGTAAGATTTGCTTTATAGAGATTGTGTCCTCAACTACTGTAATTAAACTGTTAAAATATTTATTTGTGTGTATATGCTTCGAATTGTCTTAGTGTAGTCATTTGTTTGTTCTTAATAAATATGTTATTAATCAAATAATTGGAGTCTCCAGCTGTTTTTCATTACGCAAATTGGGAGCAAAGGAAACTTTTATGATCTAATTAGCTGTGCTCCCATTAGAAATGCAACTCAAGTTAATAAAAATGTTTTCAATGGCTCATATCTTAAATTTATTTAGGTTCCAGTTGTTAAAATCGGTAGTAATAGCAAAAATAAAAGGGAACTGCATATTATCCTTATTTTATTTTGTAAAAATATTGTATTATTTTAACGGTATTATCATGTAAAGAAACAATTCTCTTTGATATACAGTATTGGTTATAATAATTTTGTGTTGTTGCTATGAAAACCATGTAATTTTTTAATATGCCAATTTTTTTCCGAATATAGAATAAACTATGAACATTCTTTTAATTTTCGTGTAACTTCTGTTAAAAAATCAAGTCTAGTAGTTTTCATTAAATTGCAATTAGGACTATAAACCGTTTAATGTATTTTACATAATATTTTTTTGGTAACTGGTACGTTGAATGGATTTTTGAATCGATTGGGAAAAATAAATCAAAATACCGAATCTTTTTCAAACTTAATTTTGTCATTTTGGCATGTGTTTCTTAGAATGCTTAAGTCTAGAGTCTTCAGTTTCAGAGAGCGTAAGCAACACATTTTCTTTTCTAAAAGAATTTTAAAAGAAAGAAACATCTTTTCATAGATCTTTTTTTCCGTAAAAGTGTCACTTGTCCACACGGAAACTGTCACGATTCTAAGATCTAGAGCTCGTTATATTGGAAAGTTCTTCGATAAAGATTATTTAAACGATCGATAAATAAAGAGTGATTCGATATTCTGAGAAAATGATGGATGGTTTTTCCAAAACCTCAGTCTCGGAGTTTTGAATAAAGAAAGTTTCTTCGCTTATTTGAGTAGTGGGTGTGATTCGAATTCTACCATTTGAAGGGAAAAAACTACATTGCTTAAATAAATTTCTGGATAATATAAACGACTTTTATGTGCTCTTGTGGACATACATTCATTTAAAAACATACACTTACACTGATATAGCAATGCAAAATATCTGTCTATATTATGATGAATCATTGAATCACATCATAATATGTATTTTATTTTAAATATTGACAACGGATATAGATTTGCATAATTATCTGTATATTGGCAGCAGGTTTTATTGCGTTTGTACTGAACTATGTTTTGTGTGGAACAGAAACTCCGTTTAATCAAACTATAAATATATTAATAAATTGCTATTGTTTTAACTGTTCAAGCTTGTCCCTTTGCTTAAGTCAGCGTTTCTCAAACTGTGGAGAGCGCCCCCTAGGGGGCGTGATAACTCTGCAAGGAGGGCGCGAGCATATTGAAAAGTAGAAAACAAAAGATTATTTAAAAAATTTATTAATTTACTGAAAATAAGCAGACAAAATATATTCTGACATTATAAAAAATAAAATACACATTTAAACTGATGTAATACACTTATAAATGTATCATTACTGCACAATGAATTTTGTAATTAATTTAACTATACTAAGTTAAGAAGAAGTTTAAAAATTACCAGTAACCCCATTGGCGTTTCGTGTATAATATTATACGTATACAAAAATAACACATCGTGATAATTTATATGGTTTATAATTAATCCTTTAACTACCGATGAAAAGGTAAGCTATTTCGCTCCCCAATGCAATTCTTTCCACGTAAGCAATATATTAAGGGAAAGGGGTAGAAAAGGAAAAAAAAATGGAAATAAATCCCTGAAGTAAGTAAAAACCTTAGCAAACATCTGTTCAAGGTCCTTTTATTCCATTCCAAAGGTTTTGGAATAATTTTT
>BMAV01017596.1:230971-247741 GCA_019973955.1 Trichonephila inaurata madagascariensis | reverse complement strand
TTGTAAAAATTAAATTTAAAAATCATTTTGAAAATAAATTTTTTTAGTACTATTATATTCCAACAATTGTAATGCTACTTGTCCTTTTTCGTATTGATATCACGTTCTACCGTTTATGTTCAGTCATGGTGCTGTCAACAGCAGTAATATGAGTGACTGTGAAATTGTGCTCACAGGGTGAAAATACAAAAAATGATTAAATGAGAGAAAATAGAAATTTCAGAATTTTACCAGATTATTACCTCAAATTCCAGCATAAAGCGCTCACCTATACTTTGAAGCTACATCTTTTATAATTTTTAGGCATATTCGCCGTATAACGAGTATCCCCCTTTTTTAGGAAAACACTTGAAATGTGCGGGTGCAATGTTCTGATGCTTTTTAAAAATTTATTCGAGATAGTGTTCCAAATTTTAGAAAAAAATATCTTGCTTCTAGAGCTATAACTCTCTTAAGTTCGTAAGGTATGTCATTTCTTTTTTTCTTTAAAAAAAAAAACTGTATTTCGATGGATATAATAGGTTAATTTTTTTCATGCCCAATCTTTTTATTTTTATTTTTAAGCTCTCATTTTTGTACACGGCGTATAACGCGCCTTGTAAATTTCGATCTTATTTTTTGTGTTAAAAGTGCGTGTTGTGCTCTGGACTTTATAGTTGTTAAAAACATTCGAAAGACTAAATATTCCCATCGCTTCCATCCGCTTTTAGACGCAGAGTGACTCAATTTTACCAGAGTAGGAGTAATACAGTTTAAGCCTGATATTCGCTTAAAAAAGTACAGAGATTTTATATAACATTTTAATATTTAATATTAAAAAAGTTAACCAAGTATTTGTAAGACTTTTGGCTACCACGGGTTTCAATTGAAAACATACCGATGTGATAGATCAGCGATAATTTCTCGTTGGCATTTATTTTTGTCGAGTTTCCATGGTATAGTGAGACTGATACGCATTAAACTTGTGACTCAAAGTTTTTATGTTGGCGGTGTGGAAATTTGGAGAAGGAGTATCAGCTCAGTTCTGTAGTTCTTGTCACTTGACATTGGTTAATTATTAGGCACTCACGTATTATCTCAACCTATTGGCGACATTATATGACACAAAGTACATGGTTGCCAGTTCAGTGTGTGTACGACACATAGGAAATTTGGGTTATCAATTTGGCGAGTTATTATTAGAGTTGACGATTGTTGCGATAGTACTTAAGTACCAATAATTATGATGCCCGTCGTCATGTTGCTTTTCAGTGCCATGTTAATAAAAAAATCAATCAACCATTCCAAGACTTAATTTTATAACAATTCATCAAAAGTTATTTTAGTGAAATTTTTATTTTTGTATCAAAATTTTCCGAACTAGCTCACCGTCATACATTTTTTCGCTTTGCTTTCATAAGACCTACGGTTCCGTGTTGAATCTTAAAAGCCGTTAGGTAGCGTTGTTGCAATGAGCCACTTCTATTTAGAAGTGGTCTTATGGCAACAGTTACTCAGTGCATGTATCTTTCTTCGAATGTAAATACGTTCTCTTGTGAACCAGATTTAAGTGAAATGTTCTCGCTTAGAAATATTTAAATTGTGAAATAAGTACGAAGTGAAATATTCAATCACTTGAGAACCATTCTATTCTTAGCGAATTACTCTTCATTCGTTAATTATATTCAATAATATCAAATTGCAGTTTGGTTCATCATTAAATCAATTTTCGTTCATCAGACTGAATTTGAAACCGAAACTTTTAGGCTTAGAGCACATTTTCGTACAGTTTACTAGTTCAACTGTTGCGAATGGTTAATACTCCGTGTTAAATTATTACAAAAAAAAAAAAGAAAACACTAAAGGAAATTTGCATTTAAAAGTACACAGGTGGAGGCGAAATAGCGAATAATTTATAACAATGTAAAGGAAACTATAATATTACACTATATTTACGCATTAAGAGGCAACATTGAAATTTGAAGTAACAAAATTAAAGAGAAAAATTAAAGAGAAAATTAATTTACCATAAAAAATCATTCTCTTTGGAAATTTTTTTCATTCTTAATTTTCGATGTATGCTTGAAGTAGACCGTAATTGTTTATGATTATTAGTTACTTAGTAAATTGTATTTATTTGTGTATATTAAAAGTTGAACACTTTCATGTTTCCTGTGTCGTTCCATTGTTTACTTTTTTACGCCATTGACTATAACGGACATCTTCATGTACCATCGAAAGCTTGTTTTATCAGTTGATACGTTTTATAAATTCAGACTTTCCATTTTTAAAATAGGTCATTTAAAACCAAGAATGGATAAGTACATCACAAAGGCCTCTAATAAATTTTTCGAACAATTACTAAAAGATCTACATTGAAAAGAGGAGGAAAACTGAATTGAAAAGTAAATCACTGCGCTGTAATTGTATTCAATTCAATTGTTCAAAAGTTGTTAAAAGATCTGTTATGTGTTTGAATCACACACTGCGTTGTACATGAATGTTTTAAATTGTACAATCATAAAATTTAATAACTCGTAAAACAACCTTTTAAAAATCTGATACTAACATCGAATATAATTTGGCTCCGTATCGACATAATTTTCACAAAATCACAAATTCTAAGTCTTTTATGGATTTTTGTGAAAAAAAATTCAATCATTTTTAACATATATTAAAGGTTTTTAGCACATGAAGTCCTCACGTTGGCAATACGTGTATGTGTAGAATAGCATACCGTTTCAGATATCAATATCGTCATTTCACTCTAATTCAAATATCCTGACGGCACTGGGAATGTTTAATAAGTATTTAAGTCACTAAATAGACAGCTGAAAATGTTAAAAAAGTAACAAATAATATGCAGAAGAATCTCATACCATAGAGCTTGCAAACGGCACTGATTCAGTCGAGCTCCATGTTTGAATCCTGATTTCTCAAAAGACCCGTCGCATATAGTAGAGGTCCCATATAAATATATATATATAATACTACTACTCCTGGACCGCGGACCGGTAACGGTCCGTAGATCAAACAATACTGGATTGTACAAGGAACATTATATTATTTCCATTTTATTTGCTATAGAGTATTTCTCTCAAGTTTCTGTGATTTTTATGGAAATCACTTTATATTTCATGTTAAATCACTTAATGTTCTTTTTTAATTTCTATTTTTTGTTCACTCTCTCCCCATATATAGTTCAAATTTTCAACCGTAAAAAATACTTTCTATTCATCCATTCAAGTTCAAATGCATTTTTGAAAACTTTTAGTGGATGACACTTGATATTAATACAGTTTTTTCAAATATTAATTTATTAATTAAACTAAAAAAAATGAATAAATAGTAACAAACAAAAACAATAGTCCAACAGTATATATAGAAAGAAAAATCGTTCGTTGCGTCCCTGTAGCGCAATGACTAGCATATTGACTTCTAATTCCACCTGGTGATTGCCTAATTTCTGAGAATATGATTTCTTTTTTACGATACTATTTTATTAGAATAATTAAGTTTAATTAATGAATAAAAAGTAACAAACAAAAAAATAGTCCAACACCCTATATAGAAAGGAAAATGGACAACTGCAAGGAAAATCACTTTTTTTTTTGTCACTTAATATTGGGATTCTGTCATGTATAAATATATATTTATATTAATTGTATTTATTTAATAAATAGTAACTAAATTAAAAATTTTCTTCGTTGACCTAAGTAGGAATTGACTTAAAATATTATTTATATGTAACTTATTTTGTGTTACTTTACTTTATTCTGAAGGCATGTTTAAATACTATGAAATTAGAATTATTAAATTAAAACATTCTAAAATATAAGTAATCAACGTCCCTTACCATCAGCAGACTGCAGAAAAATTATCAAACATTGAGTGGTCCTTGGCGATAAAAAAATTGGGGAGCACTGGCATAGAGGAGGTGATGCGCTTTGAATCTGCAGGGACTTGGCGTAAGAGTGGCAAAAACCACCAGTCCATGTGCTGTTCCCGGTTCTTGAATGTGGTTCACAATTTCGACGATTACGCTCGAGCTGTTTAGAGGATCTTTATGTCTTAGAGAAATATACAGTCGAAAGTTTTCAGTAGAACAAAATGGCATCAAACGTTGCAACAATCTACAGTCGACTCTCGATAAGTTGAAGAGACCAATGAGAAAAACTTCGAATCATCAAGAGTTCGAATTATCAAGAGGGTATGAAAAAACACCCAAAATACACGAAGAGAAATTTTTTCTCTAACATATTTAAATTTGAAACTAAGTAAAAAAACCCATAACAATTGTACATATGTATAAAATTATTTTAAAGTATTTGTAAGAAGTACATATTATACACAGTATAAATATTGGACAGAAGTTAAAAAGTCCTGTATTAAAAGAATACATTTATAAATTAAAAACAGCTATTAAGGGGATACGCGTTATACGGCGAATATGCCTAAAAATTAAAAGATGTGGCTTCAAAGTATAGGTGAGCGCTTTATGCTGGATTTTGCGGTAATAATCTGGTAAAATTCTGAAATTTCTATTTTCTCTCATTTAATCATTTTTTGCATTTTCACCCTGTGAGCATAATTTCACAGTCACTCATATTACTGCTGTTGACAGCACCATGAATGAACATAAACGGTAGAACGTGATATCAATACAAAAAAGGACAAGTAGCGTTACAATTGTTGGAGTATAATAGTGCTAAAAAAATTTATTTTCAAAATGATTTTTAAATTTAATTTTTACAATTTTTAAATGACGTTTGTTAAAGTTTTCACAGTTTAAGTCTTTTCATAACTAATAAACGATGTAATCTTCTTCCTTTTTTGAAGTTTACATGTAAAAATATTTTACTCCAAACTAAAGTAAATGTGTAAAGAGAAAAAGGCCTGTAAAATACCAAAATAATAATAATAATAATAATACTCACGTATTATCGCAACCGGTTGGTGACTTCATGTAAGACGAAGCACATGATTGTCACTTCAGCGCATACGACACATACGAAATTAGGGTTGCCAACTTGGCGAGTTATCATGAAAGTTGGCAATTGTTGCGATAGTACGTCAGTGCCAAAAAAATGATTATTTTCTAAAAATGTTAAAATTTTAACAGAGTGCTCGTCTTTCCTTCGTGTGTCTAAAAATATATTAATTTTACTCTTTTTATGTTGCAAAATGGATTATTTTTACTATTTTATAAGACATTTTCAGTTCACGAACTCTTCTTTTTTGTATGTTTGTAGTAGCCAAATGATCATGGCATCTAGATTTAAATTTGCGGTTGTTTTTTTTTAAATTAACGCTTGTTGAAGTCCTGACTTCACACTAATGACTGGTTGATTGGAAGAGATGAGATACATTATATATATATATTTCAATACTAAAGGGGGTTCACCCATGTGGTGGCCTGTTTATGAAATTTTTTTGGACGACTGGTAATAAGATAGACTTTTAAATTTTTTTTTATCATTTATTTATATGTATTTAAGAGTATGCATACAAAATTTTAGCCAAAAATACCCGTGTGTGAGAGAGAGTTATAGGGCTCTGAACACACCCGCCCTGAAAAAATGGATGCTCATTTCCACCACAATTCTAGGTGACTGGCTTGTCTTCAGTCTTCAATAAAAAATATTTTACTAACAATTGAAAATTTGGACAAGATATATAAATAAATAAATATATTTATATAGGGAGAGAGTGAACAAATAGTAGGAATTGGAAAAGATATAAAAATCAAAATGTGTTTCAGATCGTCTCTTAAAAGCACAAATAGTTTTTTTCGGAAAGAAAAATATAATATAAATTGATCTTTTGTGAATTTTTAAAGCTAAAATGTTTCAACTGAAGTTCAAAAATCAAACATGTATTTAACCCTTTATCTGCCGTATTATGATTTACTACAGTTTTTTTTCATGCAATATTTTTTTTTTGAATCACTACATTGAAAATTAAGGGATATATATAAACAAAATACACAACCATGAAATTTAATTAGTTAGAGCTAATTAATTAATTAAAGATATTCAACTGTAAAATTAATTATACACACTGTTCACTTAAAATAAATAGTCAAATTGTTTTCTAAGGTCTTCATTAACATATAAAAAAAGTAAGACACTTATCTTTTGACATTAACTATTTTTGCGGAGCAAAAATGACGATCTTCACATCCGTTGAAAACGCCATTTCTGCTATAAAACTATTTGCCTTCCCCTCTAAAATACTCATCATGGAACCGTGATGCCATATATGTTGGAAGAGCGGATTTCAAAGAATATTCCTGCTAAGTATTGTCACAGAGTATTCGTAAAGATGGTTATTCTATGTAATTTTAAAGTAAGTGGTACTTTTAAGTACCGTCAGTAGATAAAGGGTTAGTTAAAATTTTCAGGATCATCCAAAGTCACCTTGATATATTTATTTCAGGATCAATGCAAAACCTCTACTTTTAATGCCCTTGAAAATAAAACGTCTTGCAATATCATTCAGTATATGACTTAACTCATCTGTAAGTTATTAATAAAATTTTATGATGTTAGCAACGATGTTAATTAATTTAATGTTAATGTCAGCAGTTCTAGAAGGAAATGATGATATATCATCAAAGGAACATCTTTTAAATTCTAGAAAATTTATTGGGAAAACGATTCTAATTAAAAACAATAGCATTTCTTTATATACTCAATTACATCAATTTTACGATATTATTTCCGCTTCAGAGCAACAGTTCTTCCTTGAATTTTAAGAAAAAAAAATGCGTTTTCTGGAAAATCACGATTACGAAACGAAAAGCTGATTTGGATATTACACAAATTGCTTCCATTTCAGAATGTATAAATGAAGAGCATTTTTAAGATTTGATTTTCTTTGATTTTACGTCCTTTATTGTCATAAAAATATTATGAAAATTAAAAATCCTTACTGTATATAATAGAACTTATTTTTTAAAAATATGTTTCTTGATTGTGAATCCAAAAATATCAATGATTCATCAAGAATAATGAATTAAATATTAACTTTTTTTAATATAAATTTCATTAAATTTTTTTAATAAAGTTTTTTTTATTTTATTTTATTTATTAAAAATGTTACATAGTCTTATTTTTTTTAGGAAAATTAAATATTTTTTATAGTTTTTTACTAATTTTTGGAAATGTATTTATTAAGCACCAATTACCGAAAACGTATATTGGTTCAAAAGCCAATTTATAATGTAAGATGAATATGACATCAGCAATTAATATAATGTATTTATTTATTTCTAGATTTTTCTTCTATATATTCATTATATATTTATTTTAATGAAAAAAAATTCTTTTAATCCGCGGGATTTATCATAATCTTATCTAGGCAATGAATTAATGTTCCGAGTTTGAAGATTTGAAAATATCTTTCTCTAGTGTTTTTCACAAATTCCTACTATTAGTTCACTCTCTCATTATATATATATACACACACACATGGACAAAAAATTAGCGCACCAAGGAGTCGTCAAAATGAAACGAAATTTTATATACGTAATGACTACTTTAATATAAGTAAATGATTAGAAAATCAAAGAAATAAGATTATTTATTTCAGAGAAAAAGGCAAAAGAACGGAGGATTTAATACCCTGTTGAACCCCCTCTATACCGCGAATGCTCGATGCGATACGATCGGGCATTGTGAGGCATACAAGTTCTGTATGATGTGTTGAGAAATTTCGTTCCATATTTGCTGTAAACTTGCCTCAAGTTCGTTCAAACTCGTGGGATGCCCAACTCGCCGTCCCAAATGATCCCAGATATGCTCGATTGGAGACAAATCTGGGGATTCAGCAGGACAAGGAAGGGTAGTAACAATGCGGAGACAGTGTTGTGACACTCTTGATATGAGTGTCCGAGCATTGTCTTGAAACATGGCTCCTGGGAGCCGTTGCATGAGTGGCAACACAGGTGGTTGCAGGATGTCATGGATATACCGCTGGGCTGTCAAGGTGCCACGGATCAATACTAGGGGTGACCGTGTATTGCAGGCAATGGCACCCCATACCATCACACCAGCTGTGGGAGTGGTGTGTCACTGTAAAGAAAAGGCAGGATTGAGGCGGGACCAAGGGGTCTCCACACACGAACACGATTGTCATCACTGCTGAGATTGAATCTGGATTCGTCGCTAAAGACAAGATGGTTTCCTTCCGCTGTAGTCAAGTTTCCTCGTGCGCGGCACCACTCCAAACGAAGGCGTCAAGGGCAGCATATGTAAAGGGTGCCGCGATCCCAAATGTTCTTCAGCTAGGCACTTTTGTATGGTTCGAGAAGACACAGGGATCGCTAGTGAAAGTGCTACCTGTGCCCGGATGGCGGCTGATGAAGCAGTTCGCTGTACGCATGCATTTCTTACGATGCGGTGGTCTTCTCGACGACTGGTCTGTCGAGGGCGTTCGTGTAAATGGCATCTCTCGGATCCGCTGGTCCCAACACCTCCTCACAACACAATCACAGCGGCTTAATTGACGAACTACTTGCCTAGCTGACCACCCAGCTTCCATAATGCCTATGATTCTCCCCTCTCAAACAGCGACAGCTGCTCATATTGTCTTCGAAAATGGCGTAATGGCATGTCTACCTCAGCTCTTCCTTTGAAAACGATTCAGCACACTCAAACAATGAATTGTATGAATTGAAAGGCACTGGGATATACTTATCCCTCAGTCCTTTATCTGGAAATAGAGTTCTAATGGTGTTGCGAGCTTGGATGAGTTGGTAGGCGTGGTTTCAATGTCGTGGATCAATGGGGTGGCAGGAACTTTGCAGAGGGCAAGAGGCTTTTGATTGGCTGTTGGGAGTGAGCTTGGAAAAAATTTACTTAGAAAAAATTTGAGATGGGTAGAATAGATGGAAATAAATAAAAGGAAATAGTAGTTTAGGAGGGGAATTTATAAAATATTAGGATAGCACTTAAATAAGTAAATTAAATTTGTCGAGCATAGCCTCAACAACTAAGTAGGCCTGATCATTAATATATTTTGGCACTTTTAAGTTTAGATAGGTGTTGCAATATTTCAGGAGATCTTTCCAATATTTTCGAAATTAAATTGACAAGCTCAATAACTTGAGCTAAGTCGTTAGTTTTATCTTCTTCCTTAAGGATTCCTTGGGATTCTTTGTTATTATTTTTAGAATTGCCTGGTTTTTCTTTGGGATTTTCAATTGGGGTGGGGGAGTAGGGGAGGTGACTCCGCTAACAATGTTAGCGAAGGAAACTCCTTCCTTACAAACATTGCTTGTAAATTTCTTTGAAATTGGTAGGGGCGAGCCCTTCTTGGGTTGAGGAAATTTGGGGCATTTGGTATAACAGACCGTATGGCCGTATTCTTGACAATTAATGCAGTATGGGTTTTGCTGTTTCTCCTTGATAGTGCATTGTTTAGTGGTGTGTTCCTTACCGCATTTAAGACATCTGGGCTTTAAGAGGCAGTTTTCTGCAGTGTGAAAAAAATTGTTGCAATTAAAGCATTGCGTGACTCCTCTGACNCTATTACTTTCGTTTGTTACTATTTATTCATTCATAAATTCCCTTCTTAGATATTAGTCCATTCCAGGTAGGATTCGAACCTACGACCTTTGGATTGGAAGTCAAACGTGCTATCCATCGCCCTACAGGGACACAGCGAGCATGTGTTCGTGTAAATGACATCTCTCGGATCCACTGGTCCCAACACCTCCTCACAACATAATCAAAGCGGCCTAATTGACGAGATACTCGCCTTCCTGACCACCCAGCTTCCATCATGCCTATGATTCTCCCCTCTCAAACTGCGACAGCTGCTCATATTGTCTTCGAAAATGGTATAATGGCATGTCTACTTCAGCTCTTCCTTTGAAAACGATTCAGCAAATTCAAACAAGCTTTGTTTGCCTGTTTTATACTCCACGGAGAACGACGTTAAACGCCCTCTGTTAGCTATACGTAATGCGCAATCACGCTGCATTTCTAATCGTTTGCATATCTTCCCGACATGTACCTTTATGCCAAGATTAGTTACGATACCAATATTATTTCTGGGTCCGCTAATTTTTTTTGTACATGAGTGTATATATATACTTATCTTGCTCAAATTTTCAATCGTTAATAAAATAATTTTTGTTCATCCATTCAAGTTCAAATGAATTTTTTTAAACTTGTAGTGGATGACGCTTGATGTTAATACCGTTTTTTTTTAAATATTAATTTATTAATAGAATTTAAAAAATGAATAAATAGTAACAATCGAAAGTAATAGTCTAACAGCATATATGGAAAAGAAAATTCCTCGTTGTGTCCTTGCAGCGCAATGGATAGTGTGTTGAACTTATAATTCAAAGGTCGTAGGCTCGTATTCCCCCTATGAAGGCCTAATTTCTGGAAATGTGATTTCTTTCTACTATATTACTTTACTGGAAGAATTTAATTTAATTAAAGAATAAATAGTAACAAATGAGAACAAAAATAGTCCAACACCATAAATAGAAAGGAAATGGCAAGGAAAATCACTTTCTGTTTTGTCACTTAATATAGTGATTTTGTTCTTTGTACAGTTGAACCTGCTTTTGTGCGATAGATAGGGATCGCATAAAAATAAAAGCACAAAAAAATATTCCAAAATTACATAAATTCTTACATATAATAAACTAATTCGTGGAAATACTACAGAATTTTTTTATGCTGTGGATAGGGACCGCATAAAAAAAGTCGCATTTATGAAATATGCCAATTATTCACGAAACTTATGTAAGAGTACTTCCATTACAAAATAAATAATTAAATATTACACATGGAAACATTTTAAAAACATATATTTTCTCATTTTATACACGGATAAGTTTTCAAAATGCACATACATAATTCATTTCTTCTCATCGTAATTCAAAGCCCTGTGATGAATAAGTTCAAAATCGCTTTCGTCACTTGAAGGTGCAATTTCAATTGATTTATTTTTGAGCAACATAAAGTAAGAGATGAGTTTTTTTGACGAAGATTCAGGTGGTCAGTTGCTTGTAAATGTCACGATAACCAGATATACATGATTGAAGCCCTTTTTGGAATTTTATACTCCTTTCTTAATTGGTATCTATTTTAAGAAAATGCTTTTCCAATTTGTTAAAAAACTGGATCCCTGCATATTTTTATCCGCTCTCAAAGAATCCGCTTGTTCATTTCAGTCTTCATAATCTATCAATTATTGTGATAATGTCACTGGCATTAAAAGTTTCGTCTTCAATCAGGCGTGGGCTGCTGGAGCGTTGAGAGAAAGCTACTGAATGCGCATTGTCGGGAGACTGTTTATAACAAATGAATATAGCGTCTTGAAGTGTTTACATTTCAGTGGCGTAACATACAACCCCGCATCATGGTTGGAGGGACAGTACTCTAGGGCTACAAGGCCTGACTAACGCTAAATACGTATTTACCCAATATATAAAATATTAAATGCGAAACCTGACTTTCAGGTGGAGGAACCTAACTTTCTCCGCTTCGCCTCTGGTAAATACATAGAAAACGTTACAGTGGTGTCAAAGCCATTGAAATTCATAAACCGCATTAAAAAAAGATCGCAAATAAAAAATCGCATAAAAAAGGACAGCACGAAAACCGGTTCTACTGTTTATACATATTTAGATAAATTGTAATTAGTTAAAAAAAGTAACTAAAATAAATTTTTTCTTTGTTGACCTAAGTAGGAATTTACTCTTAAAATCTTTTTTATAAATATATAACTTGTTCTATAATACTTTCTGTAAGTGTAGTTTTATCAGCAATGTGCTTTTCTAAAAAATAAATAAAAATCATCTTATGCATAGTAGAATTCAAAATATATAAGAAAAAAGAAAAATAAATGGAATATTTAGAAACTGTTTTTGAAATAAAATGGGAAACAGTAACTCTTAGTATCTTTATCGTTCAGTCTATGAATATCGATTTTTCCAAGACTTTTTTCATAACAGCTTGCGATATTTGCTTTTTTGGCGTCTCTTGAATTTTTTGACGAATATTGGTTTTGAGCTGAAGAATAGTTTGGGATATATTGGTAAAACCAAAATTTCTTTTTTCTGTAGATCTGCCATAGAAAAATTTCTCTTTTCCTTGGGTGTTAATACTTTAGTTCAATTCGTGAATATATGAGATTTCCCATCTCAATTTCCCTGACAGTTTGCAATATCTTTTTATATATTTTGAAATTCTTTGTGAATATTGGTTTTGAATTTAGCTATGGTTTTGGTCTCTTAAGGTATCCGACTACTTGCAACAACTTTTAAAAAAAAATGGAGATATGGAGATTTTTTTTTTGAGGTTTTTAGACTTTTTAATACATTCTAAGAAAGAAAGGCTAAAATTAAGATGAGAAAAATAAATTATTACTACTAAAATGGGAAAAAATGAGTAAAAATTGACAAAAGAAGACAAAAATGGGGCCCACTCTGTGTAAATGGGAAATGAACAAATTCTCAATTTTTCGACTTTGATATATTACTTTGATATTCCTTTCTGAAATTACCTTTAGGATAAGAGATATTTTAATTTTTACAAAAATTAGAGCACTTTATCTTAGCTATTATATGAAATTGCTTAGAAGAAACAGTGATTATATTCACATAAAGAACTGTAAATTTTTGTAATAAAACAATGATTGATAAATCTAAAGGTTAAAAGACTTCTACTGTTATACAGAACATACACACAAAATTTCAGCAAAATATTTTAAAAACTTTTTGATCAATCGCTGTCCCCGTTTGAACTTTTCGAAAAAAACACATTTCGAGTTAAACGCACTTTAAAATGTGCATCTTATTTGAAGTTATGACATCTGCTTTTACTAAAACATTTGTAGTTTTTGTTCTAGTGAATGAAAAATGAAAAACTTGATATTTCTATAAAGCTAATAAGATGGCCTATAAAGCAAAATCATAAAAAAAAATTGCCAATTTTTTTTTAAAAAATCATGATTTTAGCGTACCTTAATGATAAAACAAAATTCTCCCAGCACTCCTAAAGAAAACAATCCTTGCCTACTTAAAAAAAAATTATATACACATACTTTATTTGAAAAAAAAATGGATTTTTATTTATATTGTAACATCAGATAATTTTACCACATTGCTCAGATGATATTTTTTTCCATTATAAGAATCCCAGCTTTAAATTTCAGAGATGATGAGAGCAAACTTCAAAAAAATTATTTTTCGTAAAAGTTACTTACATTTTAAAACATTAAGTTACATTTAGCGTATAAGCATCAAAATCTAAATGGACTATTAGGAGTTTGTTAAAAGACAAATTTAAGACTAAGACAGTGATTTGACTTACGGTGTCTCAGGAGTGTTAAATTCCTCTAAAGGGCTGAAAATATAAACAATTTTCAAACAGGTATAATTCTTTTAAATTTAAATTAAATGATTCCAATCTTTTACACATTACTTATAAAGGAATGAAGCTTCAGAAAGTATAAAATGTTTAAAATATAATCCAAATTTTAAAAATTTTAAGTATTTTAAAACAAGAAACTTTTCTATTAGAAATATTTATTAAGTTTTACGTTGCGTATTCTATTTTCTAAAACAGTATATTTAATTACTAGCTATAAGTTGATTTATAAAATTAAATGTATCTTTATTACACTGCAGTAATGTTATATTAGTAGAATAATAAATTATATTTTTTTAAGAAATAAAAAAATTACATTTTCAAATTTTTTAAATAAAATTTTAATATTTTTCAAATATTTTGAAATACACACAAAAAATATATTATTCTTAAATGATGTATGGCTTAAAGAGTATGATATATTTAATAATTCTATAAAGTTTTATGCATCAGAGGCTACTATTTTAGAAAATAGCGTGCGCAATGCAAAAATTTCTTAATATTTATTACAGAATTTTTATATGCTTATATATAATTTTATTTTTAAAATTATGATTATATTTCAAACATTTAGTGCTTTTTTGAAGCCACAATCCCTTGTAATTAATGTGTAAAATATTCGAATTATTTAATTTATATTTAAAAGAATCATACCTGTTTGAAAATTGTTTAAATTTTCAACCCTCGAGAAAAAATTAACACCCCTGAGACCCCTTACATCTCCACACTTGAACTATGCAATAAACTCATGGCAATGAGACTTCTTCATTTCGTATCACATTCACGAAGACGACGACTTCTGTGGTGGTTATCCATTTTGCAAGATTCCATGTTAAGGCTTTGAAGCTCTGTTGGTTTTATTGAGCAATGATTCCGCTTGAATTTTCTTGGACGTAAAAAACATTTTTCTGCTTAGATTATTTTAAGAAACACGGAACCTCTTAATATGTCAAATCTAAAAGAGAAAATATTTTGAAAAAATCACCATAAATAGAGTCATCTACCTCTAATAACAAGAATTATTTTAAACTGGACTATTTTTTCCCCATCAAAATCTTTTATTATTATTATTATTATTATTAAGTGTGCCTCGCTCTTTAAAATGTTTCTGAAAGTATTTTAAAATTTTATTTTATTCTAAAAAAAATAAAATAAAATTTTAATCATTTTAATTGCGTAATTAATTTACAACTAAATCAATGAATGTATTGAGTTGATCTTTTTTTAATCTCTCTCTCTCTCACTCTCTCTTTTTTTTAGAAAAAAAATAAGCAACGTTGTTTGCCTCTTCTAAATTGTTGATTCAAGTTAAAAAAAAAAGAACAAGAACAAATTTTTGTATTAAATGTTTAAATATGAATTAAAGTATAATTTAACATATCAAACATGTATAAAGAAAATTCTTTAACAGTTCAAAAAATTTTATATATATATGTTCCGATCCCCACCTCCACCCAAAAAAAAACACTCCATGTATGATATATCCACGACTTAAAAATTACCCATGTAGAATTTCATAAAGACAAAACTAAAATTTAAGGATTTAAAATTTTGAATTTAGATTAAAATGAAGTATGAGTGATAATTGACGATTTCTTAGAAAGTGTTAAAACCCATTTCACATCTCTGTTCTTAAGTAACTCTATTTTCTTAGAATTGCTTAAGAATTTAATATCATAAAGGTTAACTATAAAATAATCACCAGAATAAAATCATTACCAAATCAAAACATAGTCAAACTTGGTTATTATGTAGTAAAAAAGAAAGTACTTTTCAGTTACTCGGACGTAAGCGATAAATCGCCAAATGTTGCTATCACCAATTTTTTTTTTTTCATTCTCCCCGTTATTTTTAGAATTAATTTCATAAAATTAGAACAAATAAAAATAAGTAATTTTTATTCGTGTTACTTTTGTGTGATTTTACCAAGAGTGTATCATATTATCTTTCAATAATTTATAATTGAAAGTAATCTCTTTAATCTGATTGAATATTTTTTAAAGAAATTTCCAACAGGAACAGATTTTAAAGTTATTTTTATAAATTATTTAAACAATTGAATTTTTTAAAAGAATTTTTCAAAAAAAAATTATCTTACATAATACTAAAAATTTAGGGGCTCTTTTTTTTTCTAATGAATAATATAATTCTATAAAATGCATAAAACTCTTTTTATTTAATAAATAAATGAAACAGCAGTGAGAGATGGAGGTTTTATTACCTTAAATAGATTTCAAATAACTGAAAAAATGTACATTTTGAATTTCTTGGTTTTAATTAACATCGTTTTCTTATTCTCCACCTCTTATTTATCTAAGAAAAGGGTAACCAAAACTATCAGCTTCTTCCCTTGAAGGTCATTTCTAAAACAAAAATGAAAATAATTTCAACCTTAAAATGTCAAGATATTCATTAAGAACATCTCCAAGTTATACGCATAAAAATATTTCAAGGTTTAAAGAAATTCCATTGAGATCAAATCAAATAAGAAAAACAAAAATGGAATGTTTAAGACATGAGAGAAAAGGAAAACTGTGATTTGAATCCAAAATTTGCGTTTTTCCCAACATTTGGGGGCATCGCCTGATTTTTAAATAGTTGGTTTGCTCTTAGAATTTAAAAAACAGATAAAAAAAATAGCAACAAATATCTAAAAGTACCGTTTGATTATCATAAATGTATACATTTCTCTGATTTCAATTCTAACAATTTTTTAAAGCAGAACTTTATTTGCATTCATATACTTTTTTCAACAGAAATAATCATTTTAGAGATAAAAGTAGCAAATGGGCATTAAGCCCTAATTTGCCCTTGAAATTGTTTTGCCATGTAAAAGAGAAGAAGAGAGAGAAAAAAATGATAATATTTGAAATACTCACAGATAACAAGTTTGGAATGTGGTATTTTACAAGTTTAGTTTAAGAGCGTGAAGGCTCTCAAATGGAAAAACCTCAGAAAATAAATTCAGTCACAACTCGTTTTTTTTAAAAATATTAATGCTAAAAAAATGCTTTTTTCTCATGCAAATTGAAAAACAACATGGAATGTTTAAATTAAAATTTCTTATGTAAATAAATTCATTCTGCTTGCTTGGAAACTTAACTCTGGGGATTTCGTGTCAGACCTGACCGGAACATCTGCCCATGTACCTCAGGGCCCAAGGTCACTTATACTGAGTTCGGTACAGTAAGCCTTGGCCCTCATGGGCTGTTGAGCCACTGAGTTAAGTTAAATTCATTCTGCTAAGAATTTCGTATCCAAAGTTTTTGATAATATGATAAAATACCTTAAGGTATCCGACTACGTTCGGAACCGTGATTTTAAAAAAGCGCATAAATGGATAGTTGTCACGATATTTAGTGTCACATAGATTAGAATACATGTATAAAATTGT
>BMAV01017596.1:214227-230453 GCA_019973955.1 Trichonephila inaurata madagascariensis | reverse complement strand
TTTTTAAAATCACGGTTCCGAACGTAGTCGGATACCTTAACATAAGAAATACTGTTTTTAAGAATTATTGTGAACGTATATTAATAATTAACCACAGCAATATTTAAAGTAAATCACCTAAATTTTACAAAAATATCAGTTATAAGGGAAATTGTAGCATTTTTTAAAAAAATCTTTTAAAAAGTAATAAACATATCAATAAAAGTATTACTAGAATAAACTACATCAATTTATTTAAGTAGTATAATAAAACTTTAATATTTTATGAAGATACACAAATTTTAGAGATGATCGAATAAATATTATAAGAAATATGACATATTTATGAGGCTGTTATTGAAAAAAACAGTCCATAACTCAAAAACTATTCCAACAGTAAGAATTATTTTAGCACATTCCTTAGAAAATAATATAAATATAACGTTCAAAAAGTTTCATAGGAATGCATTTATAATATTTGAGTTATCAGACTCCATGATAGATTTTGAACAATTTAAATATCCACTTCTGGTAGATTACAGACCCACTTTCGGTTTTTCTAATTTTATGTAATTTATTGTTCCTCGGTCTCTATGAGATGTAGAGACAAAATAATGTAGTATATTTTGCAAAGCTTAAAGATTGCTCAGTTCTTTAAATTAAAAAGACCAAAAAAAAAATGCGTGTTTTGAACAAATTTGGTCATTTGAATTTGTTCTAATATCTTAAAGATCTATAGCTCAGATCAGACGAAAAATTATAATAGAATTTGAAGTGCTTTCAATTCATAAGATATGATTATAAAGCAGTTTTAATATCAAATGATTTTTCAAAAACCTGAAGTAATCATTTATGATGTTTGAAAGACAGTAAATAAAACACACTTTATTTTTAGAAATGATAAGAAGTGTATGGGTATTTATTTATTGTAAATGCTTGAGCTGTATTCCAAATAATTTTTTTTTTGGCTAGTTATTGCTGTATTTTCTGTTTCATTGCAAACACTTTTAAACCCATTTCATTTAACTCAGTTTTTCTTAGTTTTAATTTAAAAAGAAACACAGAAAGTTCTTCTCCTCAATAAACGTACTTTTAATTCATTAAATGTACTCTACTTTCTGCAATTATTTTTGATGAGCAAAAATGCTTCTACGTAATAGCATGGAGCTACTTAACTTAAATTCGACATTTGTGCCATTTCCCATTTTGTTTTATACTGAAACAGCCAAAGAAGCTTTCTTTCGTCAAATAAATATCCTCTTGTGGTCCATTTCAAATCTAAACATCTGCTCAAACAGACATTACACAGTGAGGTTATTCTCAAAAGGGCAGGCTTGAGAGTTTTATTTTTTCCCCTGCTCTCAAAGCATTCTGTGTCCTATATATATTTCAAATATTTTTTAAACTTTTATAACAACTCAACAAATTGGGATATTATAGAATTTCTTTTTTAAACTTTAGAGATGTAATTGCCTTCAACAAATTTTTGAAAAAGCAATTTTTTCCAGCTATTAATGCTTTGTTTTACAAACAATGAAAGCTTTGAGAGTGGATGGTTGTTCTGTATTTAACGATATTACTTGAAGCATTTGAATAATATAACTGAATATAAGTTCTAAATATCATATTATTTTTTTTTTAACAAAGAAATCGAAAATTTCTGCAGCGTCTTTTTACTAATAGCACTTTGATTATTTTACTCGAAAACGTCTTAGTCACTGTATTTAAAAATTAGACTTTTTTGTCTTTATTTCCTTATTATTTAACGAATAATGACAAAAGACACTTTTACACTTGACATAACGCTCTGACTATTTTAAAAGAAACAAGCATGGTAAGGATAGTAAATTTTCGATAATTAGGCTTGATAGATAATTTATGAATATATACTATTTTTGATTGATAATCCTAAGCTATTTTGAATAATGGAAAATTTTTAAATGAATGTTACTGTGTGTTATTTAAATACTATTTTTCTGTAATTTTTTGATGGCTTATTACGGTTCACTTATTACGGTACAAAATTATACAAAAGAAATAATATTAGTAATATATTTATTGATATTTGTAACTTTTCTTGAAATTCAATACTTTAAGTATTTTTCTCTGTTTTTACGTTATTATTTACTATATTCATATCAAAATTTAAAATCCTGGAAAATATCTTCCAATAACAGCATCTATCAAAATACTTGCATTCAAAAAACTTTTAAAAATAAATACTTTTTTTTAAAAAAAATACAGTAACTAAACATAGAGCAATTAACAGTATGAATATACTAACTTTAAGAGTAGTCAGCGAATATTAATATTTATATTTTGGGCAAAATATTCGTATGAGAAAATAAAAACAGAAATTAACTGTTTTATTTGAATCAAAGATAATATTTACAATGGATATAGATTAATGTGCAATAATTAGATAAACTTATATTGTAACCGCTTTTTTAATAATAACTGTAACTGGCAGTCTAAAACAGGGAAAGCTTCCTCTAGCGACCACATATCTTCCGTAGAGTAAGGAGAGGAAGTTTGTTGTTATGTTAAACCATCCATGTCCTTTGACTATTCTTTTTGTTAACGATATGTATTGTCTTTGTGGAGCCCAACTTAAATTAGAAAAGAATTGTTTCATTAAAATAGACTTCATTTAACCAACCACGCATTATCCACTTAAGAGTTTAAACTTTAACGTCCAGTGCTCTACAAAATAAATATCAACTTTCGAAGTTTTTCATTAATATTAAGAACATTTATATCTATTAAGTAAATCAAGAGTTGACAGAAATTTGAGACAACCATGAGTGAGTCCCATTACCAAACTTTAAGTTTAAAAAGTTTAATTTAATTTAATGTATATTAGAAAAGAATAACCCAATTTGGAGAAATAACATTCACTTCTGAATAGAAATAGAGTTTCGTGGAAAACAAATGCTCTAAAGGTAAGTATTTATTAAGTCCATACTATAAGCAGTACGTATGTTAAAATTAATTCTACGCTTAAACATCAGTTTTGGGTTTATAACAAATGTAAGCCAATTACGAAATTGGAGCCAATTTCTAAGCCAAAAAAATCACCCTGTCACTAAAATTCTTATTCCTATAACACCATAAATAAACGACTTTAGAATCAAGCAGCCAAATCTGTTCATTTATTCAGCAGTACGAGCGAGTCGACGACGTCTGGAAGGTAAATGTTTAATCAAAATGATTTGTCCGTGGTAAATTAAGATTTTGAAAATGTCAAAGCTGTAACGAGTTCCTGTGCAGCGCGCCGAATACAAAATGAAGATTTGCCAGAAGCATTACCAAAAGAGATTCTCAAAGCGATTGCAAGATTTATCAGCGAGCAAAAGGAAGAGTTCAGCAAATTGCAACTTTGTTGATTAACTCAATTATGTGTATCATTTTGAAATATAGCGAAGTTGCTTTTAGAAAATGTACTCAGTGTGCGGTGGTGAATAGTTAAATTAAGTATTCATTTTGCTGCTTTGGTTAATATTCGTAAAATTTGTTTGCGTGTGTCGAGAAATAAGACAGTGAAATTCTTTAGTGTGATTCTATTTGGCTGATTGAATTAGTCAATGGATTTCTTAAAACCCATCGAATTTTTATAAAAGCTAGTTTCAAAAACTATCCGAAGTTAATAGTCTTTATTTAAAATTTTTTGTTTTTATTTGGTGAGATATAAACAAATTAAGTATAACTCACTAAAGTTGCAGAATGAAAAAAGATTTCACACATGAAAATATTTTTTAGCACACATTGCTTTAATATCTACTTGTTGTAGTGAGACAAAAAGAAGAGTAGAAATGAAAGCATTTATTTATGACTTATAGACTTTAAAAAGTGGGTCATGAAGGTATTCGAACATCTTCAGAGTAGCATACTAAAACATTATAAATATATTTTAAGGATCAAAATACCAATAAATATTAATATTTAACCAGCAATATTTAAGATAAATTTTCTAAATTTTACAAAAATCACATTTATCAGTGAAATTTTAGTTGTTTCTTAAAAATTCATTAAATCAGTTAGAGAAAAAAAAATAATTACTTTACATCAATAAATATATTACTAAAACAAACTACACACATTTATCTAGGGAATGTACTAAAATTTTAATGTTTTATCAAAATATAAGAATTTTAGAGTTGATAGAATAAATATTATTAAAAATGTAACTTATTTATGAGGCTACAATTGAAATAACAGGCCATAACTCAAAAGATATGCATACAGTAAGAATTATATCGAAAGATTCCCTAAAAACAATATAAGTATCAAGTTCAAAAAGCTTCATATAAATGCATTAATAATACTATTTTAATTATCAGACTCGCCATGATATATTTTGAACAATTTAAATACCCATTTATGAAAGATTAAAAACCCACTTCTAGGCATTCTAATTTTATATAATTTATTGCAACTAGGCCTCTGTGTAAAGGAGAAAAAATATGTTTTATATAGCCACAAAATTTCTCTATTCAACAAATTAAAAAGACTAAAACTTAATAGAAAAAAAATGGAAAATTGCAAGGAAAATTGATTTTTATTTTGCCACTTAATATTGTGATTCTGTCATATGTATATACATATTTATATTAATTGTAACTGTTTAATAAAAAGTAACTAAAATGAAATTTTTCTTTGTTGACCAAGTAGAAATTGACTTATTTTTTTATATTACTTATTTATCTTAATGAACGTAAATTGGATATATATATATATATTAATTTATTCTTCAATCTAATCAACCCACTAAGTTATCTATTAGCATATATTCACCTAGAAAATAGCTGAAGTAAAAATAACATACCTCCCGAAATTTCTAAATCTCATAAAAAGATCTAATCAATTAAACTCGAATAACTTTTAGAGCGAAACAAAAAAGGGAAAAATACAATTTATATAAATATGACGACAGGTATATATATATTTAAATTCAAAATTCTTAGGTTAAAAATAACGGAAATTATTTTAAAGTAGAGGGAATTATCAAAATATTTTTAGATAATTCTCAACGTCAAGGCCTTTATAAAAAGGGGTTCAGCCTCATTTCCGAGTACGAGCACTAATTTCTTGAAATATTTGCAAAAACTTTGGATTTGATAAAAGGCCAAAATTTCTGAGTTTTCCCCACCTGGATACCAAACTTACAAATTAATTATAACTATGAGAAAATAGCATAGTTTTACAAAAATTTTTCCCCAAATTTTTTGACTTTTTCCTTCAAAAATTTTTATATAACGCCCAAAAATAAGCGGTTTTTAAATAAAGGCATAAATTTTTTTTTTTTTTTAAAGGGGGGTTTTTTAAGGAAAAATTTTTTTCCCCCCCCCCCAAAAAAAAAATTAATTTTGGGAAAAAAACCCCCACTTTGGGGGTTTTTAAAAAAAAAACCCCCCAAAAAATCGGGAAAAATTTTTTTTTTAAAAAATTTTAACCCCTTTTTTTTTTTTTTAAAATTTTTTTTTTTAAAAATTTTTTTAAAATTTTTTTTTTTTAAAATTTTTTTTTTTTTTTTTTTTTTTTTTTAAAATTTTTTTTTTTCCCCCCCCCAAAAAAAAAAGGTTGGGGTAAAATTTTTTTTTAAAAAAAATTTTTTTAAAAAAATTTTTTAAAAAAAATTTTTAAAAAAAAATTTTTTAAAAAAATTTTTTAAAAAAAAAAGGAAAGGGTTTTTTTTTAAATTTTTTTTCCGGAAAATTAAAAATTTTTAAAAAAAAAATTTTTTTTTAAAATTTTTTTTTTTAAAAAAAAAATTTTTGAAATTTAAAATTTTTTTTGGGAAAGGGGGGTTTTTTTAAAAAAAAAAAAAAATTTTTTTAAAAAAAAATTTTTGGCCGAAAAACCCCCCTTCCCCGGGGGTTTTTTAAAAAAAAAAATAATTTTTTCCCCCCGGTTTTTAAAATTTTGGGGGAAAAAAAAAGGGGTTTTATGGGTTTTTAAAAAACCCCCCCAAAAGGAAAAAAACTTTTTTAAAATTTTTTAAAAAAAACCCCCCAAAAAATTTTAAAAAAAAGGGGGAAAAAGGGGGTTTTAAAGGGTTTTTGGGGTTTTTAAAAAAAAAAAAACCCGGGGGGGGAAAAAAAGGGGGGGAAAAAAAATTTTAAAATTTTTTTGGGGGGTTTTTTAAAAAATTTTTTTCCTTTTTTGGTTAAAACCCCCCCCCTTTTTGGTTTGGTTTTAAAAAGGCCCCCCAAAAAATTTTTAAAAACCCTTTTTTTTGGGGCCCCCCCAAAAAAAAAAATTTTTTTTTTTTTTTTTTTTGACTGACCGGCACATCTGCTCATGCACCTCAGTGCCCAAGGTCATGACAAATGAGATGGGCACAGTAGGCCATGACCCTCCTGGTCTTGCCACTGAGTTTAGTTTAGTTTAAAGATATTTCTGAAATGAATGTATTTCATAAGCTTTGTTATTTTAAGTTGACAGAAGCCAACAGAATAAAATGAAATCTATGCTTATGAAATGAATCTATGCTATGAAACTTAAGAAATCCGCAAAGAAAACATTTTAAATATCAACCAAGGATTATGGAGATGAATCCTTGGCTCGTGCACATGTGTTTGAATGGTATAAAAAGTTTTCAGGGGGAAGGGGTAGTGGGGAAGAGATGATGAACTTGCTGGGCACCCAAGGTCAGCGATTACTGACCGAAACATTGTCAAAATTCGTTATATGAGTGGATTCCCTCTGACATTAGTGGGCAGACTGTTAATCAATACTACTACATTGAAGTACTAAAAAAACTTCATGAAAAAGGTAGGACCAAAAGGCCAGAATTGGGCAGTGATGTATGGCTGTTGCACCAAGACAATGCACCCACTCACACGGCCCTATCTGTCAAGCAGTTTCTGTTGGGGCATCCTCCTTATTCACTTGAATTGGCTCCGTGAGACTTTTTTTTCCAACAGTTAAATATTCCTTAAAAGGAACCTCAGTTGAAGAGGTTCAGGCAAAAATAGAGAATCCTCTGAAGGGTCTTCCAAAAATCTCGTTCCAGAACTTACCAGCAATGGTAGCACCGAACACAGAAATGTGTGAATGCTGAAGGGAACTATTTTGAAGGTGATACTGTCATAAAGAATTGATTCTGTAAGTACAATGATTTATTGGGCCAGTCTCATTTTTTGTGTCACACCTCGTATGTCTTGCACATTTATTTGTTTCGGGTTATCGTTTGCACTAGTATATGACAACGTATGCTATATACTGTCTACTATTAAGGGTCATAGGAGAGGCCCTATTTTTGCTTAGAGGCCCAGGGCCTCAAAAAGTCTTAAGATGTCCCTGGTTGCATCTGTGTAATATTTTTAACTTCCAAAATCTGTTTAAATTTAATATTTAAAGAGAAATCCTTTGAAACAGTAAAATTTAAGACAAGATTCTGTTAATATTCATTTTTTTTTTAAATCATCAAACAATACGGAAACACTAAATTTATTCAAGTTTGGAATAGCATAAAATAGGCAAAATATACGCTCTTTTGTAGCAGATATACTTCAGAAGATCACTTTCTGCACTGTTAAACAACGAATCAAATGTCTACTTTCAAAATGTGAAGTAATAAAAAACGCTTCGTTTTTTTTTTTTTTTTTTTTTGGAACAGTATTCAGAAAATGCATTTATTTTTAAGACTATTTTAAGAAAACTTTTCCAGTGGTACAAATATAGCCCATAGCAGGAAAAAAAACGGAAAGAAAGAACTGGAATGGAAAAATCTTGGTACTTTCACCAACGTTTCCCCAGGTAGTTTCAAAAGAACGACTAGTGATACCTTTTTTTTATAGATATATCAAATGCCATTTTGCATGAGTAACTGAAGTTGTAGAGTCAAAAATGCAGTTTCAGGAAATTCTAAAAATTCGTAGACTAATACTTAACTTATCGGTTCGCTACCAGATGGACTGCGAATAGAGGAGTTCTACCGACTGAAAAATAGGCCGAGTGGAAAAACGTACTGAGTTTCGAGAAACTGAATAAAGTAGTTTCCCAGGTAACAGTAACACTATTTTAAACTGTTATTATTTTTTTTTATTCGTTCTATGTGATCGTTGATTTGTAGCAACATCCCAGCTATAAGAATTGGGTTATGTGTTGTTCAGGATATCGAGATAATAAAATATTTTATAGTACATTATCATTAAAAAAAAATCTTATAAATGATTTGATTTGAATATATTTGTTCGATTACAAAAGATATATTAGATGTAATTTTTTATTTATTTATTTATTTATTTATTATTATTATTATTTTGCAAACGGCAGTTAAGTTATTGTTATAAAAGAACATAAAATTAAATTAAATGAGCTTTTGTATCATTGATATGCCTGATTCACACTTTTTCCACTTAAAAATATTGCTTTTTATATTAGCTTATTTTCTTCTTTATTGGACATTTTTCTAAGATAATTTGTTTATTTTATATTTTTAATTACATTTTATTTACACAGTTGTACAAAACTGTAGTGTATGAAATATTACATCAAGATAGTTTATGAGATAAATTTACTTATTTTTCGAAAAGATTTGTTGAAGAATGTTTTCTGATATCACGACGTTTGGAATTTGACGATACATTTTTAAAATTAATGTTTAAGAAAACAACCAAAAACAGCAGTAATTTAGAAACTTTACATTAGAAAATAGCATAAATGCCTTACAAAAAGGATGGACTAACTAATTGTTTATTAAATTTTCTACTCGCACTTTGAAGCTATACGAGAATTATAGGCGATAGGCAGACGTCAAGAATTTCAGTCGTGGTCAAATGACGAACTTAGCTGGAATTTCCGAGCTTCCACATAATGCCAACTTGAGAACTTCGATTCCCGATATATTCGACGTGCATCAATATCTATAACACGGTTGTCCTCTTTGGCACCAGAATTTTACAGTAACAACGCCGGCTATTCATTCGCGATTATAAGAACTCGGCTATATACCACACAAACGGGATAGTGGTTAGAGAGGAAAAGCCGATGGTCTGGGACTGAATTTTTTAGAAGGGATGGATGTTTATAAATGTGTACCACCTGTACGGCAGGGAAACATTCTTAATATTCGTCGAGTCAAAAGTCCTCTCGAGAGGTTGGTGGTAGGAGAAGAGTGGCGAGGGATCCTCTGACTAACCCAAGATTATTCTCTCACAAAATTGGGTGTGAAATGGAGACAAACCATACTATCCTCTACATGGTGCTCATAGCTGAAACCGAAACTATACAGACGTATTCTTCCCTTTGTCGCGATTGATTTCACGGGTCTCAATCTGACACCATACATCAGATGGCATTAGTTACAACTACACAACAGCTACCATGGTCAAATAGAAAGTTGGTAGAAAATATATTAATTGCACTAGTAAAAAAAAAATTGTTCTTAAAATTTTTTAATACTTTTTTTCTTTAAAAGAAAAAAAGTGTACTTGTAGAAATAAAAACACGTGCATCTCTTTTTTAAATATGCTCCAATTTATACCTCTACTATTTCGGAATTAATTTTAAACGTATTTTAATCACAAAATTAATACATTTTAAAAATGGAATGCATAATCGGAATTATTTATTTTACCAAAAAAGTAACCATGATTAATTTAACTATCGTTTTTTTTTTAAAAATTTATTTTAAAATAAATAAAAATGACAAAAAAAGAGCCTTAACAATTCTCAAATACCAAAAAATGTCAAGAATATATAATTAAAAAAGACTAACATCAAAATGATTTTCTTCCACTCTTTATTCAAGCCTTGTCTCAAATACTCTTAGAAGAACCAGCACTCTAAAAAACACACGCCTCCTACCTGGCCACAAAATGCTTCTTTTTATGCAGTTTAATACACTGTTTTAATGGGTCACATAACGGGAGCGCCAACCCCTACCTTCTTGCAAAATATCTTCTGTTCTTATACACTCTCCCTACCTCTCATTCATACATCCATTGAGAGGAATTAACATTAAAGCCCCGGAGATAAAATACTGACTTTTTCCTGCTGGACAAAATATTGCTCTTGTGTAAAATGCACTTTTACAACTTTTTATACAAGAGGGACCGCATTTTTACAGCACCTCGTAAATTCGAAGAATAACGGCTTGATGAAGGGAGGGGGGTTGCTGCGGGGGCGGCATTTTCTCGTCTGCTAAAGTTTAAAAAGGTTGAACTTATAGCTTTCATTATCTCTTGAAGAGATGTAGCACTCGAAGATAGAATCTGTGGATTGCGTTCTGATGTTTTTATACGTTCTTTACGCAGCTAAAGAATTCTGGATTTTTGTTTCGTTATAAATTATCGTAAGTGTTATAATGTTTTCGGTACCTTTTTCCACCCCCTCTGGTTCGGTTTTAAAATGGGAAAATTTAAGAGCGCAAATAATAAGAAAAGAGGAAAAGAATTCGTTCTTGTAAACACGGGTTTTGAAAGACAGGGTATTAATTTTGAGTGTTTTCTATCTAGTAATCAATTAATTTTTTTTTCTTTCTTTCTTTCCGCTCTCTCATTTGGTGCGGAATGAATTTTCACTTAGCGAGTGAAAGTGCTTGGAAAGTTTTAGGGAAAACTGGTAATTACTTTTAATTTTGAGATTAAATCGCTTCAGGGTAGATTATAAGAAGCAAAAGTTGTAAAAATTAGAAAAAAAAATCTACTTTCGTTAATTTTTAGGGCTTTGATGGAACAGTTGAAACGTAAATAATGTATTTCGTCTTGAAACGAATACTTTTAAAAATTTTACATTTAAAGATCCAGAGGAAATAATTTTTTCTTCTTGAAAGGAATATTGGTTTAGTTTTAAATAAACGCTAAGATAAAATCTTTATTCGCAAGCCCTTTTATTAGTAACATCAATACTTTACAAAAGTAATGTAGACAGACATGATATATTTGAATCGAAAACATCTGTTTATCTATGTTAAACTTTGAATTATATGTAAGTTTAATTCACAATTTATTAATTAAAGAAAAGTCTATATTTAATACTAAAATATTTCACATTCAGTTAATTCAAAATTGATTACAAAGTAGATAGAAAGCACAGCAGTAATAAATATATAATATATTAATAGAAATTCAAGCAAATAGAGATTTAAATACACGCACACACACACTATTACATGGTTGATCATTTTTTGATTACAGGTGAGGTCAGCGGAAGTAAATCGTAATTTATTCTGGAAGTTTCTAGTTTTAAACAGTACACACATTTCCTCCTAACAGGAAACAAGTAATACACATTTATAAATCTACAATAGTACCACAGGTTTAAAAATTGCACAAATACTGAACACAGCAATTCAAATCCGTAATTGCAATTTCACGTAAAGTAAATGAAATACACAACTTTTATCCAATGTTGTTTCCCTGCATCGTTCTTTTATAGGCAGGAAAGAACCTTCAAGCAGCTCCTATAAAGCTTTCTTTTTAAAACTTTCATTCTAGAATCTTCAAGGTTTTTGTACATGCATCTATTTTTAACGTCAATATCGTAACTTAGCAGAATTTACGACCAAATTTGTCGCCAAAGTCACTCCTACTCAATTGATATTATTGGAAGAATATTTTCTTTTGACATACGAATGATATTTTCAACTCCAATGGCTTACCGCCAAAAAAGCGTCCGAAATAGCCATATAACACTATGTATAATTTAATATGTATTACATTTTTATTTATATTTAATGTATATTTAGTTATATGTCTTATATATGCTTAGAAATTTGGCTCTGTAATATAATTTCTAATTCAAATTTTGATAACAACTTAAAAAGTTTTATAATGTTATCAGAAAGACAGCATACGCATTAAATGTAAAAAGATAACCAATGGTTAAACTATAAAAAGAAAGTAACAGTAACTAAGGCATACATTTAACCTTATTTTACAAAATAAATTTATCATAAAATTTACTTTGTAAAACGAACAAATAATTCACGTATAAGTTTAAATATTAAAAGTAATTAGTAAAATAAAACACTAGTATTCGTAATCAGTATTAGAGTACCAGAAATAAGTATTAGTAATTAGTAACAACAATTAGCAAAAGTAATTAAGATTGGTAATTGTTTATATTAACTGTAATTAGTACAGAAATTAGTAATGATAGTGTCAATAATGATCAGTAATAGTAATTAATAATTGTAATTAGTATTAGTCAGATTAATTAATTATAGAAATTTTTAATAATGAAAAATTCAATTACAAGGAAACCTAACAGCTAATAAATATTTTTTCCATTTTTATACATATGTTACCTTTATATTTCATAATTAGAAGCTTTGAATAATATAAAACAAATAATATGTACCAAGAACTTTTAAAACACAATTTTCAAACTAGTTCCATTAAGAAGTTGAAGATAAATGTTATAATTTCTCCTATTATCATACTTCTTAGTAAATATTGTTGCAATGTAATTGAGAATCTTAAGCAAACAAGAGAATAAAACTGAATTTAGTTTTGTGGAATTCTTCGCTTTTTATTTTTATAATTTTCAATTTATTTGCTTTAATAATTGAAAATAACATTTGCGTATTACAAGTTGTTCTAAAATTCTTTCACGTTATATTTTCCCATTTTTACTCAAAATAAAATTTAATTTAATGTATTCGAAAAATGATTTATTACCCTGTTTTATTCGTTTTAACTATTGTCTGTTCTGAGACAGTTGTTAAAATAAAATCATTAATATTTATGTATTTATTCAGATAACAATTCATATCTTTTATATAATCATTCAGACAGATGGTTACCAAGTCGTTGTTAATATTTATGTATAAACTCGTATGTTAATCATGTTGCATATTTTGACATTAAATTCATTTTTGTTTTGTGTTTCTGAAATTTTGCCAAATAATTTAGTATTTGAAATACTGTTGAATAATAATAGATTGATTCAGTAAATATGTTTAGAAATTGCCATTTGACATTTAAGACACGTTACTAAATTTTATTCAATATCTATAATTCAGTTATTTTAATTTTTAATCGATTACTAGATATTAAATATAACAGTTTTATCAATAAATATGATTTGAATAAACTCTGTCTATGCTTTTAAACATCACTCTTAATTTTGTATATCTTTGGCTTGAGATATAAAACCTGGATTTCATTATACATTTATTAGGAGTATTTTAATTAATAATTTATTTTTAACAACTTTAAAGTGAAAAGTCATTAATGTATAAAAGCTAATTTGCTTAAGCATTAAATTATAAATCATAAAAAGTTGCTTACCCTTTTGAAATTTCTATCCCTTTGCATAAGAACAGATTAAAAAAAAAAAACTTGCATTTTTAATAAAGCTTTTAAATATGTACTATTTTTAAATCTATTAAACAAATTTAATTAAATATTCATTCGATAAATGACTGTACAATTAATTTGTTGTTTATTACTTTAAGGCAAAATTAGAATTATGGAATTCTTCTTCGTAATCTACTTTTATTTCAGTCACTGAAACAGTTTTGTTAAACGTTATGGCAAACGATTTCTATTTTCAAAAAAAAAAATCTCTAATATTATACAGAAATAATTATAACTACCAAACGATTTATAAAAAAATATAAAAATATATTCGCCAAAAGATATTATAACATAAAACGTAAAATTTTTTATTGATTTAAGTTACAAGTCTCTCTCAGTTTTTTTCTAAATTCTATTCAATAGTATTAACAAAAATATATATATTTAACTTTTTATCTTCGATTTTTGATTAACAATTTTTGTACAGTGAAATTATAATGTCAGTGTAAATTAAATACAAAACCTACATTTGACATAAACAAGCATTATTCGTACATGTATATTTTTTATTACAGTTACGTTAAGCCTAATTAAATAAATTCTGAGTATAATTTAGCTCTTTTATGTTATTCAACAGTTCAATTTTATAACAATATGTATAATAAAAAGTATTTTACAATATTTCTTGTATTCATTTTTATTCATATCTCTTTATGAATCTCCAAGAAAGGTATAAATTAGAAAATGTTAAAAACATGTAAACCACTTTCTTTGGCTTTCATGTGCTTCTGACTATGTGCGTTGGGTAACTAACTATTCATACAGCAATTATTCTAAGATACAGTATCGTGTAATTATTCTGTATAATTCATCTGATACACAATAATCTAATATAATTTATACTTTTATAAAGCTCTTTGTGAATTTCTATCTATTTCAAATATTTGATCACCTTTACAACCCTAACATATAAATTATTGATTACAAGAAGAGTTTCGATTTAAAACACAGAGAAGAAAAGTAAAAAACATAAGACCCTCTCTCCTATTTCAACTTTCTTTTGAGGAAGAATAATACTTTACACATTCACTTAATTTTATATTTTAAGGTTTTAAATTAGTTTTGTATACTTATTAACATATTTTAAAATAAGTAAAAGTTCATAGATAATTTTTCTAAAGTTAGAAAATTTAATTATGTTTAATTTTCTCAGAGAAAATCTATGAATTAATCCTTTTCTAAAAGTTTACAGTTAGAAAATTAATTTAAGAAAATTCAATTTTTTCGTATTAAAAATTTGTGTACATATTCAGTAGAACAATTTAAAATTTTGTGAAGTATTTCATTTAAAAAATGCAACAAAAACAATTTAATTTTCACTTCTTTTATGTCAACTTAACTAATGTGCCTGATTTTTTTAATAAGAATATTTTTGTTTTTATGACTAGTTCTAAGGATACAGTAATTTTATCACGATGATAAATTTCACGATAAAATTTTACATTCAAGAGGGTTGCATGATATTTTAACAATAAAATAAGGGCTTTAAATAGATACAAAAAATTATCATTAGATACATAATAAATTCATATTCATAGCATTGTTACAAAATGTAATGGTGATTCAATTACTGTTAATAAGCGTTAATGGTTAACGATACTTTTTTTTTCATTTTTATTTAAAATTAATTTAAAGTAAAGTTCAACATATGCAAAATAATATTTTTCACAAATATGACCTATAAATCTCTAATTTCAAAACAGAAAACGATATTAATTCAGAAGTTGGATAAAAAAACACAGCATCTAATGTTTTAAATTTCGCCTCATCGAGCTTAGAATATTTATTTTATGTCAATGCTAATGTCTTAGCAGTCATTCACGTAAAATTCATTTTAAATTTTGTTTCAAATGAAATGCGAATAATTTGAAACAAAACATTGATTTTATTAAGAAAACAGCGTCCATTTAATAAATCAAAATAATAGTCCACTAAGTGTTTTACTTTCTTCTTTTCAGTTCGTCAGGCTTACAGCATTTCTTTAATCCCAATATCTCACCGGTTCTTCATATTAGTCAAAACTTATTTCGAATCAATTTGGACCAAACCCAAATTCAAATCCATACTCCCTTTGAATACCTGATTTTTTAAGAATCACTAATTCCAACAACAAAAGAAAAAGTAGCTTCTATTTAGAAGATTCAACGAAAACACAGCAAACGTTCCAATTTTTTTCTTCTTTCTCGTTCGTCAAGCTCAGTGCAACAGCAGCAGCATTTCTTTCGTGTCAATGACTGGCACGATTTCCCTCAGCAACTGCATTCCGTTACAAGAGCATTAACTAGAAGCTCCCTTTTTGTACCTGTCACAAGTAATTTGTAATGCAAACAATTTCCGACTCCAATGCGTTGCGACGGCTAAAAAGTTGGAGGAGAGGGCTCTGTCGACAAGTTGGCACTGGAAAGGAATGGTTCGCATTAAATTGCCGTTCCTCGACTTGCCTTTGTACGATTCTTAGCCGCCTTTAACTGGGGAAGTGATAAAAGGAATTTTATTCCATTCAATTTGTCAATGAATCTCGGTCCTATCTTGGTGTGAAGTGATAGATGGTTGTTAATAAAATCTTTGACCAGTTAGTTCTTCAGGCAGTAGATTAAGTTAAAATATTTTTGACCTAATTGTAATTTTTAACATATTCTGTGATATGTTTTAAAATTTTAGTGGCTGTTAATTTTACTGAAACTCGACTTTAAAAAAAGTGTTGTGGAACAACAAACACACAAAAATAATTACCTGTACTTCTTAATATCATTAAATTTACTTTTTTTCAAATTGGCTTTTTATATTTCAGTGCATAATTTTAAATAATTATGTAGTTTAGTTAGTTCAGAAGCAAACTCGTAAAAAATAAATAGTGTGTTTTGACCTATTAATACCAAATTAAGAATGTGAATACAATACCAATGTGAAGGCAATAAGAATACAATACCAATGTGA
>BMAV01017596.1:178271-214217 GCA_019973955.1 Trichonephila inaurata madagascariensis | reverse complement strand
AGGCAATAAGAATACAATACCAATGTGAAGGCAATAAGAATACAATATCAATGTGAAGGCAGTAAGAATACAATACCAATGTGAAGGCAGTAAGAATACAGTACCAATGTGAAGGCAATAAGAATACAATACCAATGTGAAGGCAATAAGAATACAATATCAATGTGAAGGCAGTAAGAATACAATACCAATGTGAAGGCAGTAAGAATACAGTACCAATGTGAAGGCAATAAGAATACAATACCAATGTGAAGGCAATAAGAATACAATACCAATGTGAAGGCATGAATTAATGCTCGTTACTTATGCTATGGTTGAAATCAGGGGTGTAGCTACCGCAGTACCAATGATACGGGGCCCCCAAACTACAGGGGCTCCAACAGATGTAATACTTTCTAACTTCCAAATAAGTCTTATGGATGTGATCATTATTATTGAATTTCGGAAAAAGGGCTCTCAAAGAATATTGATACAGGGCCCAATCAGGACTTGTTACGCCAGTGGTTCAAAGGCTTCACCTTGGTGGAGTCAATAAAGAACGAACCAAGATGTCGACTAGTCATTGCACAGTGTCTATGAATTTTGGAGCTTATTAGTTGTATCTAGAAATCATTTAAGTAGGATCGAAAGGTGTAGATGAAAAAAGTTTAACAAAAGAGTAAAATATACTTACATTTTAAAAATTAATCAAAAAGTTCTTTTAAGACTTCCTCTTTTCAAAATCAAGCCATGCTACAACTTCAACGCGTTTATTCTAAAATATATTCCATTTCAAAGTTTTCTTCTCTTTCAGAAAACATTATTTCTGTGGGATCAGGTACACTTTATTGATTATTACGAAATACGCATAAGAAAATCCGAAGTATGTGCCTCACACAATCCAATTCCGTATCTAAATTGCTTCGATGCTTGGAATTTTATAGTCTCAATAATTCTGATAGATGCTGAAACGTAGACACATTGAGCTCTGATTCTTAATTAATTAAATATAATAATTTTTTTTTTCTGAATTTGGTGAAATACTGGGTAGTAATTTTCTTTATTCTTTCTCATTTGCAACAAATGTAGATTATTTCCCCTTGGATCACCCAGATGGGATGCTAGTGCTGATGATTGCCGAGGGTTTGAGTTCGAATCCCGGAGAAGGCTTGGGTGTTTATAAATGTATAATGCCTGTGCGGCTTGAAAACACTCTATCGGTGAGCCGATAGTTTATTTGAGAGATTGGTAATTGGGGAAGAGGAGTGAGAGACCCTCTCGGACCACCCCCAAGATGTTCTCCTTCAAAACTGGGGTGAAATGGAGCCAAAATGTACTTTCACCTGCATGATGTTGAAATCTGCAGCTGAAACGTAAGACGTAGTCTAACTTCCTGACCACGATGAGTTTCGTTGGCTTCAATCTGACGCGCGATTAATCAGGTGGCATTAATAACAACATTTCCTCTTGTGAAGTACTTCAAGAAAGAATTTCTCTTCAAAAATATCCCAGATAAAAAAAATTATTTTAGGCAATATAAACTAACATAAAAGCTAAAAATTCGAGAGTTTTGTTTCTAATGCTCCCAATCGATGACGTCAAATCGAGACCCACGAAATTCATTGTAACAAGAGGCTAGTTTATGTCTGTCGATAGCCATAGCAGGTCAGGGGGCCTCCCACCTCCCTTCCACTCGAGATGACTTGCGGCTCCACGAATATTTAGAGTGCCCTCCCCCCATGGCACTCAAGGACTATACATTTACAAACATTCATGTTATAATTCCTAAATCCTTAATTCCATTGGTCAGTTAGGCTATTGTATCCATTATATTTTTATGTTATTTCAATGATTCAGTCCATCTTTTAGGCATTTTGGTTTATTTTCTTAGACGACACAGAAGACACATATACACAGCCCAAAGAACACTATATAACTGATTCTACAAGCTAAACAAAGTATAACTCTCAAATGACTTACAGCGCCATCTATTCATTTTACATTTAAATTACAACAACCCCTGCCTACTTCGGGGTTCAAACCCACAAGTTCTAAGGAACAGCAGTCGGTGTTACTAACCATTATATCATCTGGGTGGTTAGAGTGTCTTAAAGTTGATAAACGAGAAACAACATTTTTTTTATGATTTATAACGAAAACAGTAATTTATAATCTCATATAAATCATGTAATTACTCTAAGCACTCATTTATAGACTATTCGAATTTTATCGCTTAAAGTTTTCGATTATTAATATGCGAACAAGTATAAAACGTATTAACACATCACAAAACTTTTATCCACAGAAAGAAAAGGAACTTTCGAATTATTTGAGCAAGTATTTTTTCTGAAGACTAAGTAAGAAAAAGAAATCACTGAAAAATTTTATCACCGACATGTAGACTTATTTTTTCCTCACATCCATCGACAGTAAAAACTTTCTGAATCCAACCCAGCCAGGACCTATAATAGCATAGGAAGTTCCTTTCACGCTGTATGTTTAATAAACAATGAAGTCTAAACGCCTCCAATCCATCTAGATCAACTCTAATCTCTCAGCTGTCAAAGCAGAGTTGTTTTACTGTGTCTGTCTATAGAGTTTTTATGGATGATAGAGTTGACTTGTTTCGTTGCGTACTTATTTATGTATCATTTCCCTTCTTTTTGGACCGAATGTTGAATTTTTGGACACAATAATGTCGTATTGTTTCTTTTTCTCTTTTGGATGCTTTGAGGACATCATTTATCTTTGCCGATTTTGTCTTGTCAATGCGGTCTGTTTTCTCGGAGGATTCATAGTATGCCCGAACTTTTTTTCTTCGAGTAGATCCAATAAGAATTCTGTGCTATTTTCCCCAACTTGGAGGTATTTACTGTTTTATCGTATAGGACCTTAGATTTTTCCTACTCTGAAATCAAGTTTCGTTTCTGGTTCGGTTAAAGTAAAGGTTTGTTTATAAAGATTTATGTGTTAGAGAGAAAGTAGTGATCACATTTAGTTGAGTCTTCGAGAAAAAGTTACATGATTTATTGACGTTTCGTATCTGATGGTTGCAGAAATAGAATTTTACTTCAGGAAAACTTTATATTATTATATTTTAGACTTACAGAAATTTTTATTCTATAAAGTATTTTTACACTCTATTTTATGCATTTCGTATATTATAGTATTTTAGAACATCCATTGATTTTTTACATTGTTATGTAACGAGTTCTCCACGCCCTTCTATTATTCCTCTAGGACAGTGATCTTCAAACTCTTTTGACTCACGAAATCCTTATAACTATAAAGTGTTTTTGAAGAGCCCCATTCTACTTTTAGAACAACATATCTAAGAATAATTTTTAAAGTATAATCTAAATAGATTGAAAATCTAAAGCACAGTGTTTCCAAAGTTAGAATACTTTTTAGATATTCTTGTGGTCATACAAACTCTATAGAGAATGCGAATCCATTTTATTTGCACATCAATAATTTTCATTTCGATTTTTTATTCTGATTTGTGGAACCACTGGGTATGTCTCATGAAATTCCAGGGTTCCGTGGAACACTGAATACCATTGCTCTAGGAGAAATATTTTCAATAAATTGGTTCATTTGAGAACCTCTTTCTGTAAAGGAGCCGTGACATATACAAAATAAAAGAGCTTCTATTTAAAATTAAGTGAATTGAGTTCACGAAAGAAGATATCAATTAGAGGCGTGTTAATGTAACCAGAGTAAATTAGAGATGGGGAACCTTTTTACCATTTGAAACCACATGTAAATTAGGTTTTAATAAAGGAAGCCACACAGATTAATGTACCTAAAAATGAGACTTTTATGAAATTATTATAGTTTTTGTACAATTTTAACAATTTGGTACATTTTAAGGAGATATAAAAAAAAATTGAATTCTTATTTATTTATTATTTGACAGTAAAAGTTACGCCCTGAATATTTTTGTATTCACATAAGGAACGAATATTAAATAGTTTCTCTATAAAAGCGTATACTTGCTAGAGATACAATAACACAAAAGTACTAGTAAAACCACAGAGTAAGTAAAATAATAACTAGATTTTTTTACAGTGGTTGTGTTAGCAACACACGAGACGAGTCTTCACATAACGCACAGCCAGCACATTACCATATTTACACAAAATAAGTCACAAGCGTCTTTTTTGGTACATAACTGTTGTATCTCAGTCAACAGAAACTTACAATAAAACACTTCATTAATATTCAAATTAATATTTAAATGCCATTCATGCAAAAAAATACGTTTTAACGCGCGCGCGTACATGGAATTAGTCACAACAATAATAATAATAGAGTAGTTTTGGGGTAGAGATCATATAATATGTCTGTTAGTGTTGAAGTATGACACTAGGTGGCGTTCTAAGATTTAAAATGTACAATTGGCCATTCCCACAAGTAGTCATTGAAACATAGATGCATTTATTCATGCCGTTCTTTATTTAATTCTATTGATTTGAAAATTGTTGTAATCTATATAATTAAATATTATAATTAATACAAATGCTATCTTCTATGAAGGCCGCAAAAGAAATTCACAGAGGCCGTGAATTCCCCATCTCTGTATTAAACCATAGTTTATAATTAAATTGTTAGTGTGCCTAGAAAAAGAATTAGGAACGCGAGGTTCGAGTTCAATCAAGGAGGAATCAAGACGAGTATATGTATCAAATGATAAGAATCCTTAGTCATAGACTCAAATCTCATAATCTACAACAAAAGTTGATAGTAATTGATCGAGATAACAATAAAAAGAGTTTGTTGGTTTTTATAGATGACTCTTTATTCCTTGAGCCCTCACTGGAACGCTAGCGGAGATTTGCAACGGTTAAACATTACATTAATTATAGTCATTATTGAATTAATGGATTATCGGAAATTAATTTTTTTGATATGTTATTTCTCCAAATAATAATAAGAAAACAGTCTGTGAGAAACACTTAACTTTTGTATGATTTTTAAACACGTAAATCTGTTAAAAATAACTATTCCAAAAACAAATTTCAATATCTGTCTTCTATCAAATTATTAACTGTTAACTTATATTAAATGCTTCACAAAAAGAACTGAATTATTTGCTGATAAAAATAAGGGTTCCCTTATTATATCTTTATAGTTCTGTTATAATAAAATTAAAGTGTTAAAACTCTTTCTCTGAAATGTAAACAATTTTAGCATTAGCTGTTAAATATTTTTTTTCTCTGTGTAAAAAATGTTATGCAATTACATTCCCTTTCAAAATAAGCATTTAAATCAAATTTTTTTAAAAGTATTTTCGTCGATTAATAACAGTAGCACATAAATCGTGCAAAAATATAGCGTCCTTGTAAAGATGATTTAAAATAAGTTTGTTAAAAAATTCTTACGAATTGAAATAATTAATTGGCTTATTGCGTTTTAAATATCATTGATATTCACTAGATTTTTTATTAAGAATAAAACATTTGTTGAAAGTAGAATTGAAAGAATTAGATAATCGAATAGCATTGGATATATTTGGAAAGTATCAATGGATTAATAAAAGATATTACCTTTAAAACTATTATATTTAATGTCTGCGATATGATTATAAAACTAAATTAAAGAATAATACATAAATTTTAGAATGTTGCTATGATTATACATGTATGTGAATAATTCTTCGTCTACACAATAAAATAAATCAGTGAATTTCATTCAAGAAATGAAATAAAAGAAAAAAAAATTTTTTTATAGATTTTATTTAAAGTAAGTAGTAAATGTTTAGTTAAAGATTATAAACCAGTTATAAATATTAAATTATATTCCTTGAATTTAATTTAAACCTTTTTTGCAATAAATTCACTCTTTTTAAGGCCGTGGTATAAGTGCGCTAGCCACCAACTTCATAATTTTTTAAATGTAGATGTGATGCTATATTACTCCCTTTGATTTGTGCAGCTAGCACGACAGCTCATTTCTAGATTTTCAAGTCGTCAATGCAAAAGACGAAGTGTAAATTTCCTGAGTAGCAAGAAAACGGTTCCAGGACAACGCACGATTGACTAAAGTTGGTAACTATTATATATGCCAAATTTACAAGAAACATAGGCGTTGCCGTTTGTGCTCTACTAAATCACAGGAGAAAAGAACAATACTATACGTTTGCAAAGCTTGAAATGTTCCTCTGTGTTGTTCCCTGTTTTCTGAAATTCCATGGGTAGAATACTTTAAATTTTTGAATACAAAATAAATCAAATTATAATTATTTTTTGTATATTTTATTATTTATACAAATTATATTTTATAAATCTCGAAATGCGATATAAAAAGAAAGGCGAAACATAAGATGCCCTACCTTGGAATAGCTCACAGTAGGGATGGGATACATACTTCCCCCCAAAAAATGGTCTTACAAATCAAATTGATTTTAGGAAGTAAGCTAAATATATCAATTCCTTTTTGTAAATATATCTCAAACCATAAATATTTTGTCACACAGCACACGAAAAAAATGGACCTATAAAAAGTTAAATATTTCAAAATCCAAGATTTAAAGCAATCATAAACAGAGTGCTTAGTTTTCCGCAAGACATCTAATTATGAACTAACTGGATTAAGATTTATGAAGATCTATTTTAGATTTCTCAGATAAGTGTTGGATGTAATTTATAATAGTAATATGCAATATAACATCAAAATATGTGGATCTATTTAAGATAACAAACTAATACTCCCTATGTATAACATTTTGAAAATATGCCGTTCTATTCTACGGAAATCCTGTTAATTATATTGATCTTACCTGAAATTCAATGACACAATTAAAGACAAACATTATAAGAGAAATGGTCCATACCTGAAAAATGAAAATAAATACATTTTAGTTTAAATATAACTATTCCCTAGAACAAAATTTTCAAAGCATCGTTATGTACTGATACAGAAAATAAACAATTCAACGTTACATAACAAACGTATTACGCAAACATGATTACGCAGATTTTGGAACGAAAGTAAATTGCTGAAATGTGAAGAGCTAAACTACCGAAAGCGGATGGAACTTGAGTTATTGGAAGACCCACGGAACTTCATTGATAAATCAACTTAGAATACTTTTTGGAATCATGCCAAATACATGGGTTATCGTTTGTTCTCAATAGGTATGCTGGCTTTGTTCGCTTAGCTTTTCAAACATAAATTTTATTCGATGATGCAGGTTTGTACAGTTACATACCACTATATGCACTGCATCAATGATTTTCTTAGCAGTTCAGAGACTAAGAAATTGAAACAGTGGCGTTTTTTTATGTTTGCGATGGAAGATTTCAAATTTTATGGCTGGTTGAAGATATTACAAAGGTTTTTGTTTGTAGTCTTTCTCAAATTTGCATCTTAAGCATTTTTTATGCGTTTTTTATTGCAGCATCGTTATCCAATGGACCATACACAAATTTTTATTCTGAGTTTACTTAAAATCGAGATTATTTGTTTTTTATATACGCTATGTTCTCAATTATACATTATTATTTTTGAAGTTGTCAATATTCCACGTTACTTATATTTTCTGTAATCAGGCTTTATAGAAAGTATAAATTGTATCTTGAGAAGATTTATTTATTTTTATACAAAATTTGTGAATTCATAGTTATACACTACCTTTTTTTTTGAAGAAGCCAGTATTGAATCATTATTCCATTTTTTTATAATCATAATTCATAAAAACTATAAAGTAAGTATATAAAAGATTTATTCGTTTGTATGCAAATAGTTTGCAATTGCACGTTATCATTTTTTGTAGTTGATAGAATTTGTATCAATCTTACATTTTCTATAAATATGAATTCCATTAATTGTTAAGTTGTGCTTTCTTGTTTAATAAGTAATTAAAATATATTTCCGTTAAATCTTTAAATAGGTGCAGTTAATTCATTTTAATAAATTTTTTGTGATTTATTGATCTCTAAATTTGATTTGAAAAGTGACACACATATATCTGTTTGCAACTACATAATTCTTGCAAGATAATATAGTTATTGGAAATATTTACACAAAATATAGATATATATCATTTACATTTGGCTAGAGAGAAAAAGATTAAGAAATTGATTTTAAACCCATAAATTATATTAAATTTTCGCTATTGTTAAAATAATTTAATCAATTATTAAATTTGTTGCTATTGACGAACGTTTTGAAGATATATTATTTTGTATCTTGATCGAGAATAATCCTTTATTCATTAAATAAACAATGCTTTTATATAAAAACGATTTTTTTTAAAAAAACAATGAATGAATTCTTGTTAGTTTTTTAATCAGTGATAAAATTAAAGAGAATACATATTCTAAAAAAATATAATTCTTTTTTTTTTTCGAATTACAAAGTTTATTTTGATAAACTTTGTCTACCGTACATTCCATTGCCATTTGATTTACATATAACACTTTTAAGTGAGATTGAATTTTTGTTTTATTTTTCAAGTGTCATTTAATATAACACAACACATAACTTAAAATTGAACCTACATTAAAACTACATATTCATTTTTGCAAAAAAAGCGTGTTTCTTGTATTTACTGTTTTTAAGAAAAAAAAGTATTGAAGAAACTATATTCAATATTTTTACATATAATTAATACATGTCAAAAAAAGTTGTTTTTTTTAAAAAAAAATTCAAATAATTTCCTATAAGTGGGAACTGAATCTAGATTTAAGTTCAATTGGGGTTTCAAACATTTTTTAGAAAAATGCTTAAAATTTGCTAATATTATAAACTTAATAGGATATGCTTATTTTTTTAAGATAAAAAGAATATAAGTTTATTTTTAAGGCCTAGAAAGTACGCAAAGTTATTAAACAATTCTTTTTTATACGAGAAAAAAAGTCATATGCAATAAAATTAAATGTCACGATTGAATATAATTAAAAGATATTAAAGTGAATTTGTTACGAAAAAAAAAAAATTGAATGAAACATTATACATAATTTGTTGAGATAAAATAGCTGAAAAATTGTGTAGTGAATGTTGAATAAATATACAAGTATTTTTATACTATTACATTCAAAGCCTGGTATAGCAAATTATTTTTTTTTAGGTAATACATAAATAATTTAAAATAGTTAAGAAATTAAAAAACCTCTATCAATTAATGCAGGAAATCACAAACACGAGGTAAAAGATTTTTTAAAAATTAAAATCAATTATTATTCCACTTCGAAGTCATTTGAAAATAGGACGGCAAATCAAAAATTTATAACATAATGACATACACTCTTGCAAAAGAGTATAATTTAAAATGCATATTAATGTAATTTAGAACCCAGATTATTTCCAGTATGATCCTCTTACTTAAGAATAATTACTTAATTTCATCAACTTTTACAAATCATTACATCCCATGTAATTCAGTTTAACTTATACAAAGTATGCTTTTGCAATCATCTGTAGACATCCGAATTAATAATTCCTGGTTTCCACAATACCTCGCAAATAAATTAGTCTTGCGAAATTGAATGATATTCTCCATCTATTCCAACTCCCAAAATGTTACATTAAGTCATCCATTAAACGAATTCGAAAGGTGTGAGCCTTCTGGAATATATGCATCCTTCATTGCAATGCATAGATTCATTCATACTCAACAACTCGCGATTAGTACTAAATGCAGAGATGTTATGAGTTTTGTTTGACCATTAACATTGACACAATAAAGTTACATTCCCAAAGTTTGCCAGCAAAGGTGACGTGAATTTCAAGACACAAACACATACATACAACGTCCGTGATGAGGACGTTAAGTGAAGTTTGCTTGCATTTACATAAAATTATGTCGCAAATCGAGTTTAAACTAGAGATATGAGCACGGAACTGGGTTTAATTTGAGAAGAAAATCCAATATTTTGCTACTCTAATGGCACGCATAATGATGATGAGGTCTAGGATGAATGCAGCGAGCCAAGCGAGAAGTAAAAGTTGTAGTTATTAATCTAAATCTTCGAATCCGCTGTTTTGGAAGGAAGTGGTATATGCAGAAATTCATTGATTTTCGTGAAATGGAACATTTTTGAGAGAAATGGCGCAAGTTTCTGTTTGACAAGATGTAGCTGAAGTCATTTGAGATAAGATAGTAAAATCGTTTATTAAAAGACAAAAATTGATTAGAAATTAAACAATGCCGAATCAGTTTTCCTTTTCATGCTCGAAGGATTCATGTTAATTTTAAGGAAAATGTTGGAAAATTAGAATGATTGTGTTTCTTGAGTATCGGAGAATTTCGTGAATTGTAATAAAAATTCGTTCATTGAAGTGAATCAAAATGTTCCTTATGTAATTTACCATAATGTGAACAAATGTTTGGAAAAAATAACGTAGTTCATTGTTAAAATTTAAGATCCAGATATCTCTAGCAATTAAGGTATAAGAAGAAGTTCGGAACCGTGATTTTAAAAAAGCGTATAAATGGATAATTTTCGTGATATTTAGTGTCACTTAGATTAAAATACATGTATAAAATTGTTTTAAGGACAATTTTAAAAATGTTTAAAATAAAAAAATTCAGACTCTCAGGAGAAGTCTTTACTTTATATAAGCACACACACACACAAAATATTATTTTAGAAGCATTTTTTATAAAAGGAGAACATTTTGAAAAAAGTTTATTTAAGGACAATTTTTCAAAAAAAATTTATTTAAATACAATATTTTGGCAAAAAATTGACTTAGAGTAACCTTTTTTCAAAATGTTCTCCTTTTATAAAAAATGCTTCTAAAATAATATTTTGTGTGTGTGTGTGCTTATATAAAGTAAAGACTTCTCCTGAGAGTCTGAACTATTTTGTTTTAAACACTCACATTATTTTCAGAGTTACAACCAATTGAAATGATTATCGGCGTTTTTTTTTCTTAAAAGTTCTTAAAAATTCTCCCCTCTGTTGTAGTAAAATATGGATAAACCCACTTTTAAGTTACATATTTCAAAAATTCTAGTTGAGCCTCTGTACAGAGGTCTGAGCTATATATAGGCAAAATATTATTATAATAGAAGCATTTTTCACAAAAGGAGAATATTTTGAAAATGGGTCATTCCATGTTCATTTTTGTCAAAATATTGTACATAAATAAGTTTTTATTGTGATAATATTCTTAAAACAATTTTATGTACATTTTCTAATCTAAGTGACACTAAATATCATAAATATTATTCATTTATACGCTTTTGCAAAATCACCCTTTCAGCTTAAAAAAATAAGCAAGTATTATAGAATATGCGTTGTAGGAAGAATTGACGAAAACGAATCTTATTAAACATTTTAATCAACTTATAACAATATATTTCCCCTCAATCATTCGATTTTTTTAAAAATTTTCCCCTACATGAGAACTCTTGTCTTGGAAGCACAGCCTACATTTAACTAAGAAAAAACGGAATTTTTTAGTATGAATATTAATATATTTTATGTAATAAAATAAAATCTATCAGAATAATAATAAGAAGTACTTAATGAAAATAAACTTTAAATATTTTTAGAAACATATTTTCAAGGAATATTTAAACCATAAAAATAATCTGTGCAATTTACGCAACAAACACACCCATTTATTAAAATATTTATTTGTTATTCTGAGAAATGAGAATATAAGCTGGATGGAACTTTAATTGAATAAATCATTTAAGCTAATTAAATTATACTATTACTATATCAGATAAACATACATTAAATGCAAAATTAATTAATATTTTATCAGTTAAACATGATCTAAAAAAAAAGAATCAGAATTTATTACTCCATGGGAGAAAAATGAATTAACTGACTACTGAACCCATTTGTGTTAAACGTGTCTCTGGCCTCGAAAGTATTCGCATTAAATAACTCTGTACCAAAACAGTAGCCAAGGTCATCCACGGTAAGAAGTCACCAGCTACTTCCGTAGTTTAATGTATAATTTTAAATTTTGATGTGTATGTTAAGTGCTAATTACAAAGAGCTTTATTTGATCGTCTCAAAACGCTCTCAAGTGCTTCTATATTTATTATATCCGCACTAAATTCTATATATCTATAGATGTCTTAAAACATTGTTTTGTTAATATTACAGCAGTATACTACATTTGTATGTGGATAGCTTGTTAATCAGGTAATTATTTAAAAATGATTAGATTGCAATACGTTAATTAATCGTCACAAAAGTGATTCAAGATTTTAGTTGATTCAAGAATTTTACATGTTTTAGATTCTTTTGTATCCATGTTAAACGAATTATAAAAGAAATTATAGTCACTATAATGCTCTTATTAGTCAATTTTCTTTCAATCTAATTTTCCCCCCATTGGGTATGTCCTTTCGTATTTAGATAAAAATATCATTACTAAGAAATAAAATATATATTTATTAAAATATTTTAGATATATTTGTATAATGGAATTCGTATGAATGGAAAAATTAATCAATCAATAAATAAGATTATGGGTGGGTATACATTGTCAAATCACAGAGGTGGCAATCCTTTATGGATCAACGTGCCATTTTTTCTAAAGAAATGCTTAATGAAGTATAGACGTGCCATCAAATAATTTTGACTTGTGATTATTGGGAAAATAATAAAACTAAATACTAACCTCACAAAATTCTTGATTTACTACGAAAAAATACGTTTTGCACTGTACAGTAGTAAATGTTTCAGTTATACGTGTAATAAAATTTAACTAACATTAGTGTGACGTCTGTTGTTGCAGAGCATATATATAGATGACAAATAACTTATATTAGGATTGTAAGATGTTACTTTTAGAAGAATGTATGCTGAATTGGAGTCATCTGCCAAACGGTTTCTAAACGAGTATTTAATGTTATTCATCTCTGAAAATAATGACTCGTAGGCATAAGTCGATGATAATATAGTTAAAATAGCAAGAGCCTGCTTCTTCAAACAGTTAAATGTGTCTTCAATCGAATTCCATGTTTCCAAAATTTCGTTACTAGTATATTATTTACATTGTTTGTTAATTTTTCTGTTTCAATCAATTCCAACTTTTTCCTTGTTTCAATACATTTTTGAATCGATATTGAACTAGATTAGAAATCATTAAGTTGCATTTTAAATTCTTCAATTTGCAACCAATCGAATCGGGGCAAGTTCAGTTTATCAAATACTGTAACATCAGCATACATAATACACTTGAGCGTTTCTGATAACTTTTTGAACTGAGAAAATCTCACTGAAAATTCCCTGATTGAAGAATCGATTATAGTAATTGAAGAATTTATTTCCATATCTTTGTCTGTGGTTTCTCATGTACATTCTAATCTTTGAAATTTTTTTTCAAGTTTGGAGTTCTTTGTAATAATATCGTTTCTGAAGTAAAATGCAAACCGTTTTGATCGGTAGCGTGCCCAAAATAATGTGCCTCGTGCCATCAATGGCACGCGTACCAATGGTTCGCCATCCCTCGCATAGCACTAACATACAACATTAGGGCTGGTGGCGACGAACCTCGTAATTCTGAACCACCGTCAAGAGACGTTGGCACCCCCTTTTCCGAACTTCCACTCCACAGCTACTGGAGGACATCGAACCTCAACATACTTAACGTTCATCACTCCCTCTACATGGCTCTTCGCTTGACCATGGTTCAAAATTACGAGTTCCGTTGCCAAAGCCCTCATTTAGCCATATAGTGTGACGTCAATTTAATTCTCACTCACTCACGCACTCACTCTCTTCTACACGGCGGATCTTCAGTGGCACTAGGTTCGAACACATGACATTCTGGCCAAGAGTTCGTAAACATAACAACTAGGTTACCACGATTAAATGTAAATAATAATAATATTAATATAAACAAAATTAAATGAAATAAAATTTTTATCAATTGAATATTTATTTTTTCCATTATTTTCAAACGTTTTAAGCAAATAGTTTCTTAATATTTAATACTATATATACAAGCAACACTGTTATTTGTGGATATCTAAATTATAACAAACACACGACATTTTTTTTTTAAAAAAAATATTTAACTTTAAAAATAGACTACATTTTAATTAATTTGAACAAGTTTAAATTTTCAAGCAATGTAAAAAAAAAAAAAATTGTAATAAAATACAGTACAAAAATCCAAAGATTTGATTGCAAGAATTCTTACAAATTTTCCTCCCGGAAATTCTTTTTTCCTTCATAAAATATTCAAACGACTTCCACCACTACATCTCTCACCAGAAACTTCTTTTCCAACCGACATCAAATAAAAATTATTAACGAACATCATTTCCCATAAGCGATTGGCAACGGAATTCGACTCGAAATGTTGCTGAAAATAATTAACGAAGTTAATGTCTCAATTAGCTGTGTTTCTGGAAAGAAACAGAACAAATTTTTCGAATCTGGGACATTTTTGCACCGACTGAAATTTATGTTTTAGGAGTAATTAACAAATGCGACATGATTTAATTAGCATTAGCTAATGCGGGGTGATTGGAACTTTTGATGCTTGTTGTCGTGATGTTAACTCTCCAGTTGAATATTGATTCCTACAGACGCTTCGAGGAATTTTAAATTATTCGAATAGTCACTGAAGGATGTTTTGTTTTTAAAATAAGACGCCATTGTGCCAATTAGAAGGGAATGTTTTGCTATTAAATTTTACGTTGTCTCCCATTTCCTGTAAATTGCTTCGCTAAATGACTTCTTTTTGTTCTTAATTTGATGGCTCTAAAGGAGATGAAAAGTTTCCGACGCTGTTTTAATTAATATTCTCACTAATCATTCTTTGAAGCTTTTGTGATAAATTATGGTTCAAGATTAAGGTTTTTAATATCCATGAGCAAAGTAATGAGGATATAAAATCATTAAACTGAAGTGAAGAGGTTTATTTAAAGATAAAAAGTTAGCTTTCAAGTATGTAAAAACAACCAAGCCGAAAATTTCGTAGTTTTTCTTTACATCAGAAAATAATTGAACATGAAAGAGCAAAATACAAAATTCAACGAAACGACATAACAAATATATAAAAGGAATACTAATAAAAAATCGAAAAGGAAGCCCAGAAAGTTCAAAAGCAATTTAGATCTTAGGACTGAATAAGTGGGGTTGAACTAGTTTCAGGGTACTAACATATTTATATGTAGTTTTGAGGAATGTTTACAACCTATTGCCTTCTCCACTGAAGTAATGTAGATATCGTGATAGGAAAGAAAGACAAGATGAAATATTCTGGTCAATAATGTTAAATAAATTGGCGGAACCTAGGGGACAAATTTGGTCACTAGGCAGCCAAATTCGGCGGCAAAAATGTATGTCCTGATATAAATATACAGAAGGATCATGAGCGATTATTTGAAAATATACGCCTAGAAGTCCATAAAATATATTTCCCAGCAATAAGCAAACTACGTTGCTGAAGTTTGGAGAGAAGGATCTAAGGTGATTATTTGAAAAGATATACCTATATAACAGTGATTATCAACTATTGTGCCGCGATTCTTTTGTGTACCGACAAATGTTTGAAGCGTGCCGCCAAATTTTCTTTAAAAAAAATATTATCTATACTTTTGAGAAAAAAATAAAATCCCAAACCGAATTATTCTTATAGAAATTAACTAAGATTATCCGTGGTAGATTTAACATATTCTTCCGTGGATAGATGAAAGTGTATATAAATACAGTGTGCTACAGATAAGTAAAGTAAAATCCTTTTAAACTTATTTTATTGGTAATGTGCCGCCAAATTTTGAAGTTGTTAAAAGTGTACCGCAACAAAAAAAAAAGATTGAGAATCACAGGCCTAAAAGCTTGTAGAATATACTTCACAGAATGTATAAAAACAATGCAATGAAGCAAACTACGAGGTTAAAGTTCGCAGCAACTGTGCTTTTCATTTGTGGCTTGATATATTATACTCACGGATATGTATTATTTTGAATATAGTTGAAATCAAACTGAGTTTTTTTGGGCTTTTGTGCATTTACGAGCATTAATAATACAAATTATTACTATTAATATATGCTATTATCTTTGTGTACAATTTATTTGGAAGCCATGAAAACAATATTCTATTCCTCGGATGAATCATTGTCTGGTAATGGAACTTAGTTAATTGTAAAAAAAAAAGAAATAATATAAAAGGTTGACCCCCAAATTTTCTCATAGCATTCACTCATTAAAGCTGTTGAAATTACATTAATTTCCGTGTTATTTTAATAAACGTAAGTATATTTGTAAATTAATAAAAATTCTAGGTTAGAATTTGCTTCTTTGTTAGAACGGCTGCCTGAGGGTATATGCAAGAATTTTGAGAAAAGAAAATTCGTTATTCTGTCTGTATGATTACACCACGCTGATGCCTGAATTTTTGTAAAAGCAAATTTTTCTTTGATATATAACAATGTACAATTAAAAAAGGACGAAAAAGCAAGAATACTACCAGTGGAAAACTGACAATGTGTTTTGATAAAAATAGCTCAAATATTATGCTAGTGTTTTCTGATAGTTACTTAGAATATTTCTCGAATACGTAAAGATTCTTAAAAATGTATAATAACTATCGTAAAATGTAATAATTACTTAAAACTGGTGTGTCTCAAATGTTTAATAGCTTATGTACTTTATGAATATTTTTAAAAAAAATGTATATTCCACACAATTTCGTCATTTACAAAAGGAACATTGAGTCTCTCCTCTCATACTTCTCCAAAAGTGTAAATATTCAATTTCAGCAGACAAAGATAATGTCAATATTAACAAAACTATTTGGATTGGTATTATCGTTGTAATTTTTATTTGTGTAGTGTAGTTCGAAATGTCAGGATTATTTTAATTTTAAGTGTTTAAGACGAACATAATAGGAAAATACACTAAAAAAAAATTGGATTTTCTAAGAAATATTGCAGAGGGGAAGGCATGGAAATTACTTGAATTAACCTTTTTTAGTATATATACAAATTTGCTAGACCCTTATTAATTATTGCAAGTGTATACGTACAAGATAACACTAAAAAAAATTCCTGTCATTTAATACTTATATAAGTACATCCTTATAGTTTTAGACATACATTTAATCAAGACACGAATTCTGAACACGATACTCAATTACATATCATTTTAGAACGAAATTTATAACTCAGAAAGAGAAATGGAAGAAATCAAAGTCCGATTGCAGGACAGTAAAATTATGACATCTTAAGTATTCCCATAAATTACCTGAATAAGTCATTATTTCAGACATATGAAAGTTCCTCAAAGGACATTAAAACACCTACGAAATTAAAGTGTAATTTTCTTTCATCCAAAGACCTCTCAAGACCATTTATAACAATTACATTTCTTGCGATAAAACACACATTACAGAAACACTTCCTGCGTATTATGAATAATATTTTCAGCATCTTGGTTGGGGTTTTTTTAAAGAAATATTTATTTATGGAAGTGCTAAGCGTACATTTGACATATGCATTTATCAACTAACTATGTGCAATTAATCATCTGTATTACCACGAAGTTTGAAACGTGATTAAACTTTGTAACCGTATTTGGCCAGCATTTAGTGTGCTGCGCCTCGGTCGGGAACAGCAAATGTAGTACATGATTCTGAAGTTTGTTACAATATCCGGAGACTTCATGCTTGGTATTACAAGACTTGATTATGATGCAGTGATAACAATTTAGGAACCATGCCAAATTGTTCGAATTTGAGGGGAATGTTCTAAGATTGAGAATATCTTAATGTTTTACTTCTAAATGTAACAAATTTTGAACGTAGAACGTTTTAGTTAAAACTCACACAAGATGAAATTGGAAGGTAATGATTAAACCTGTAAAATATGCTTATATTATTGATGCAGTGCTTCGATTTGAAATTGCCTGTTGCATGAACGAATATTTATTACCGTCAAACTATAAAATAACAATAGGGATACGGGTGGCGGATCTCGCATTTCTGAACCTCGGTCAAGTGATGAGGACACAATACCTGAGCTACCATTCCCCTCTTCTTAACCCTCTGGCCGGAACATCAATTTTTTGCCGCTCTTAGAAACATCCATCTGACAGACGGGTAAGCAAATGTTTTTGAATTTTATAACCTTAAGGACTATTTTAAATGTCCTTATCGCTCATGAAATTGAGTAGAATTTTTAATATTTTTTATGAGGCACACTACATTAATATATTTTTATCACCAGAATTGTGACTAGTATTTTTGTAACAACCGATAAGAAATTATTTATATTCATGTAAAAATAATTAAAAATAATAATACCAAAAACGAAAAAAACGATAGGAATATAAATACTGACAGACAGTGATAGATAGGAAAAATTGCTCATATCGTGAGTTGAAAAAAATCGCCAAGTACTACTACGTGATTCTCTCACTGGATAGAGTCCAACTGAAGATGTCAAGGCAGCCCACCCCAAAAATCACACTACAGCGTTATATACATGCATCAAGGCAAATCATCCCCGTCTGAGAGACGGATTGTCCGGTCAGAGGGTTAATATTACACTAAGCTAGGGTCTTCCACCTTTCACGCTCGAGGGCCAAATTAATCTATTTAAAATAATCCATGGGCCACATCAATAAATTCGCAGCGATCCGTAAACCCCACGACAGTCAAAAATTTTTTTTTCTTTCTTTAAAATGGGGCTGCGGATCGGGAAATACCTTTGCAGGCCTAGGACATTCCCCGACAACTGGTATTGCTTTTTAGTGAGGCACCATCTAGGTGGATACCAAATGCCACAATGTAGTTTCAGCAAACAGTTTCCTCCCCCAGAGAGAGGCACCTGAGTTCTGACGATCCGAAATTGAATTTTAAATAAAATCTTAAACTTCGTAAAAGTCACACGCTTTAAGTATGAATGGATAAATCAGAAGGTGAACAGAAGGATAAGTGAAATAAGAGCAACTTATTGATACGAGTATATCAACAGATTCGCCATTAAAGTCTAAATTTAAGCAGGAACAGCTCTAAATTTTAGGTTGTAACTTTTTAGATCACGCATAAAATTTTCACATAGTCATTAGCATTTTAATGACATTCTGAACAGTATATTTAAGTTAAATATACTTCTCATTGCATGTGCAATAAAAACAAAATATAAAAACAACTACATAATAATAATAATATAAAATAATAAAATACAACTGCAGGCAGTTTCAGTACAACAACAAATTGACAGTTGGTATAAAAAGATGGAAACACATACATCCCAGCTATTAAATATAATGCAATGGTTGATGGCATCTGGAGCTCGAATCATCTAGTAAATTATATTAATATTATGATAAAAAAATTGTACAAAATACATTTTTTAATTGTTTTTACTGAAAGTAACTATAACATATTGATCTACTTTAATTATTATTTTAAAATGTATTCATGGAGGACTTCTTGGACAGGGTTCCCCGCAAACACCTTATAGTTTCAAGGATTCCACGAGTCGATAACTTTTGAAGAACTCAGTATTAATCGATATTTTAGGTCTTTCTGTTAAAAAGGTATTCAAAAACCTAGAAAAACAAAATGAGTAATCCAAATGTCTAAGCAAACATTTAAAGCTTTCATTTCCTTTACAGTTTATTTGATTTTTTTATTATTATTTAAAATCATTTATATATAACGTATTAAAATTTAGGATGATAATAATTCTAAAAGAGAATTTGGATTATGCTCTGAGTTTTATCAAATTTCATATCAAAAACGTCTTCTCATTCAAATGTAACACGTTTTCTCAAAATGCATCTTTATAAACTGCTGAGAATATTTTGATGCTGGTTTTTTTAGAATGAAGTTTGTAGCTACAATGTTATAAAAAAAATTAATTTCTTTTGAAAACTCGAAGCACAAAACACTATCTAAATCAATTCGAAGTTAAATAAAATTCCATCTCTTTGTGAGTCTTTTCTCTGTATCTATACCGAAACGTTATCTTTCATAGATCAGTGCAAACGATCATATTTCAACGATGTGCAATGTTCTGGAATAATAGAGGAACATTAACTGGCTGATTCCTTTTCCATTTTTTCCCCTTTCTCTCCTCTGTTTCTCGTATTATAGACTTTTTGTTCTTTGTATATTTCACTCACATGACTCTTTTTTTCCTCCTTTCATTTTATTTCAAGAAGATGAAAGATTGTTCTGGAAATAAGAACTATCGCCAAAGCAATCGAATTTCGCCTTGGCGCGTTTTCACACTGGAAGGAAGAATATCAGATAGGCCATATGGAATTGATCGGATAGTCTCATTCTATTGGACCAAGTCATATTACGTGACTTTTTCTTCTCTTATTTCTGATACGAAAGTACAGTTTGCAATTGGAGCTGCTGCAGATAGGTCTGGACCTAATGGGCACTCTTGTTGTTGGATTTTTATACGTTTAACAATGGATGGTTCTAAGAAGGATTTGTTTTCCGGAAATGTGGAACAAACATTGATTGCAAAAAGCCAATCAAAGTGACCAATACGAGAAAAATAATGCCATTTAGAACTGTGACTCGAGATATTTCGTGTAATTGAAATAAGACGATAAAAACTCTAACCTTACGTATCTGATACGTAAAACAAAATAGGCTCGGAATACATTGTATACTTTTTACGATGATTTTAAAAATGATGCAACGAAAGAACCTGCTCTGTGCTACTCCATATTTTACAAAAGTTTCGAATTTTAACTTGAACACATTTTCTGTTTGGTTTCTTGAATTAATTATCGGGTGATATAACTTACATCCAGTTGCGCTAGCAATTTTAAATAAGTTACCATAGCAACACAGTTGGCAACATTAAAAAAAGATCCATTGACTAGAACTTTTAATGAAAATCTTTTATTCAATCAACTTCTCAATAAAATTCATTTAATTTTATAATATTTTCTATATTATTATAGAAATAAAGCATTTCAACTACAGTAATTCAATGATTGGAAATGGAATAGAAAATATAATTCCTTCTTTCATGTGTCTTAAATTTAAATAAAAATCATAAACATGATTAAATTAAGTAAATTTAATTTAATACGGCGCTAACAATACGTTTTTCTTGTACAAAAACCTAAACTAGATAGTATTTTCAAAGTCAATTTTAATTTTACTTAAAGTTTGTAATTAGTTTTATCAGAGTTCAGTAAATCATATATGGATAGTTTCTTACAAAGTATTCTGGAATCAAAGATAAACCTTTATAGAATGTTCGAATGCAGCATTTCTAGGGTTAAATAAGGTGCATGGTAAATTAAAATGCATACAATAAAAATCTACTTAATAATTTTCAAGATACTGTCCGAACTGGGCATAATTTTAGTTATAGTTATGGAAACAGTCCTCTTTTATTTTTATTTCTAATGGGCTGTGGATTGGTATTTTACCTTTGCAGACCTAATACATTCCCCAGAAGCTGGTATCTCTTTCCAGTGTGCCACCATAGAGGCGGATACCAATCGCCGCAGGAAATTTTGACGCACAGTTTCTTACGTATAGGGAGGCACCTGAGCTCTGACGATACGAACCTGTAGTAGGATTTAATTTTGCCGAGAGCACCCAAGCCAAACACTCTAAGTACTTTTACATGCGGTATAATCATACGATATGTCCGCTGTCGATTTTCTGCATCATGAAAATCCACCGACTTGAGGCGGGGACGAACTCGCAACCTTCGGTGCGGAGGGCCAGCGACAAACCAACCACGCCACCAAGCCGGAAGTACTTTTTTGTGAAATTCATTATTACATTACATGAAGGAAATTTATTGACAGTTTATATAGATAGAAAAAGAAGAGATTTTTTGTAGCAATTATTGTTCAAAATTAGTTAATTTTCTATTTCTGTGGATTAGAATTAAAATAATTAAAAAATAAATCCTAACAACTGTCTAGCATTTAAGTTTTCCAAACTTTAGATTTATTTCTCGAGAAACATCTTTTTATAGGAAAATCAATTTAAAATTAGACTGAAAACTTGCACTGTTATTAACTGCTTATTAAGTTGAGTGTAAAGGTATGCAGATTGATATATTTTATGGTATCCGACTACGTTCGGAACCATGATTTTAAAAAAGCGCATAAATGGGTAATTTTCATGATATTTAGAGTCACTTAGATTAGAATACATGTATACAATTGTTTTAAGGACATTATGACAAAAAAAATTATTTAAATACAATATTTTGACAAAATATTAACTAAGAATAACCATTTTTCCAAATGTTCTCCTTTTGTAAAAAATGCTTCTATTGCAATAATATTTTGTCTGTATATAGCTCAGACCTCTGTACAGAGGCTCAACTATGAGCTTTGAAACATTCACATTATTTTCAGAGTTACAACCATTTGAAATAATTATCGGCGTATTTTCTTAAAATTTCTCACCTCTTATGTCGAAAAACATGGATAAACCGACTTCCGAGTTATGCATTTCAAAAATTCTAGTTGAGCCTCTGTAGAGAGGTCTGAACTGAATACAGGCAAAATATTAATACAATAGAAGCATTTTTTACAAAAGGAGAACGTTTGGAATAAAGGGTATTCTAAGTTAATTTTTTGCCAAAATATTGTATTTAAATAATTTTTTTTGTCATAATGTCTTTAAAACTATTGTATACATGTATTCTAATCTAAGTGACACTAAATATCATAAATATTATCCATTTACGCGCTTTTGCAAAATCACGGTTCCAAACGTAGTCGGATACCTTAAGTAGAAGATATCAGAGAGAAATTTTATTAAGAAATATGAAAAAAATAATACCTCCTAGTAAAATATTTTGAGTGATTCTGTTTCCAATGAGAATAAAAAAAAATAGTCAAACTAATGAATTGTTGGAAACGTCTATATTTTATCATAAAACATTATTTTTAAAATGATCATCATATTAATTCGAGTATTACTCCAATCAGTCAAAAGATATATTATTTTTTATTATCAGTCAATAATTAAAAAAAAAGGTTATTGATGATTTCTTTGTAAAATGAAATAAGAATTATAATAATAAATCTATTTTTAGAGACAGAGGTTTACAGATGTGTACAAAAATCAAAATCCATTAATGAGCTACTTTTAGTAAAATCTAAGCAAATGCGGAATTGTAATTTTAATACCAATTAAAATGAATTAAATTAAAAGAAAAGTCAAATTGCTACATCCATTTTCGCTAATATTCCATCTGCCTTTTTCCCTTCGCGTATCGAAACAAATTCACCAAATAGCGAATGAAAGACCCCATACGTAAAACAAGATTCATCTCATTTATGGAAAGGGAGATAAGATTAAAGAAAAAAAAAGGGACAATCCATTCCATATAAAAACATTCTGATTGTAGTAGATAACAAAAAGCTGTACTCTGATTAGTGATGGCCAGAATGATGGACGGGAAAGAAACCACTTACATAACAATGCGAAACAATCACAACAATGAGGAAATAAATGATTGTTCTCATCTTCTTCTACACCAGTTGGTATCTATAGATAAATGAGGACACACCCAGATCGGTATTAGGGATTTTTTTTCCATTTTTTTCCCTCTTACGGTGACAGAAACTGTTACAAGTATGAATTCGCTTCCACATATAAATTTATTCTTATAGCTTTTTAGTTTTAATTATTCACTTGTGTCAATTAATGATATTTGAAACAGATGTTATTTTTAACATCTGTTCTTAATAGTGTACTTTTAAGCTAATAAAATCTAAATTATCTAATTAGACTTTTAGCCAGATTAAAAGTTGATAAATGAAAATGGTCCAAAATGAGGGACATAATTATTGAGAGATTCATTTTAATTTTAGGTGCTTCAGTCATTATGAGTTTATTTCGTTCAATTGATTGAGTGGTGGTGCTTGTAAAATTGCACTCGAACCACTATGAATTTGAGCCAGCTGAATATAAATCTACAGATGATACCAATCTCCATGCGATAATTCAATTCAAATTACTTGCTGAGTAATAACTTTTAATTCAATAAGATTAGAATAGGGAATTTTGAATTAAGCTATTATTAGAATATTGTTATTGATCCTTCTGACGTTGTAAAGTTTTAACCTGTTTTAAAAACCTAAGATATTTTTACAATTGTATTTCTTTCCTCACAAATTGTATCTTCGAATTTTACTAGTTTATTCTTTGAAGTAATGGAAAAGAAGGTTCACAAAAAGTTGAATTTATACCGAGCTTAAAAGTTTCATTACTTCACTTCATTTTACAGTAGCTGACATACATTGAATATGAAATACGTTCGACTCAGGTATATACTTCTAATATATTTATTTTGATAACAATATTTCTTTTTTTTTTCCTAATTTTGTACTTAGATTAATTTTTCTTTAAAAAAAGGATCATAATATCCTATTATGTTTTTAAAGACAATAATTTGTAATATATAGTTTTTAACATTTATAAATAAACATAACTATCAATTCCATAATTTGTCTGTAACGTTAACTACGTATTTTATTTTCAGTTAAGGCAAAAGAATGTCATTCTTATGTAATATGAATATTTTACTTAGCACGTAAATTATGAGAATAATTTTGTTTAAATCTGCATTAGACTAGTCGAATTTTTTTTCAGGTAGAAAACTACTTTAAGTTAGTATGTTATTTTTATTTCATTCATGTACATAGTGAGAAATTTTAATGCTTGCTGTTGAATAAGTTTTTATTTTTCCTATAAATAATACCGTTTCAGAATTTCTTTGTCTATGCTTTAATTTTATTTAAATGTCTTAACAGCTTTTTGCATAAAATATAAAAATTACGTATTTGTTGAAATTTTCTAACATTTCATTTTATGGAGATGTTTGCGAGTTTTTTCTTTTCAAATTTATATAAATGTTAAGGTATTTTTATTTTTAAAATTGTTTCCAGCTTAGATAATATTTTTGAACTTTTAGTTCAAGTTATTTTCAAAGAATATGACAATTATTTTTGATGGCAAAGGAGTTGCATTAATGAGTTACGTTTTTATAACTTAAGAAGACATTTCTAATGCAACAAAATTTCTTTAATTTTCGTATAATTTACTACGTAATGCTTGTAATACTATTTTAACAATTTATTTTAAATATAAATGCAAACTTCAATTTTAAAAACGAATAGAGGTATTTAAAAATAAAATAAATCTAATTTGATCGTTAAGGGAAGTTTTTCGTTTCAACAGACAAATTTTGCTTCATGAAGAAGTTCAACTAGATTCATTTTATCACATTTTGACAAGTTTTATCTTTTAATTAAAGCTCTAAAGCAGGGGTGGCGAACCTTTATGAGTCAACGTGACATTTTTTCTAAAGAAATGCTTAAGGAGGTATAGACCTGCCGTCAAATAATTTTCACTTGTGATTATTGGGAAAATATAATAAAACTAAATACTAACAACACAAAACTCTTTATTTACTACAGTAAAATACATTTGTATTTTATAGTAGTAGATGTTTTAGTTAAACGTGTAATTCAAAAGTGTGATTTCTGCTGCTGCAGATTAGATGACAAATAAATTATATTAGGATTGTAAGATGTTACTTATAGCAGAATGCATGTTCAATTGAAGTCATCTGCCAAATGGTTTCTAAGCGAGTTTTTAATATTATTCGTCTCTGAAAACAATGACTAATAGGCATAGGTTGATGAAAATATGGTTAAAATAGCATGAGAATGCTTCTTCAAACTGTTAAATGTGTCTGGAATTGAATTCCATGTTTCCAAAATTTCATTACTGGCATTTTTACTTATATTGCTAGTTAATCTTTCTGTTTCAATCAATTCTAACTTTTCCTTGTTTCAATACATTTTTGAATCCTTATTGAACTAGACTAGAAATTAATAAGATGCATTTCAAATTCTTCAATTTCCATGCAATCGAATTTGGGCAAGTTCAGTTTATAAAATGATGTCACATCAGGATACAAAATGAATTTGAGCACATTTCTGATAATTCTTTGAACTGCGAAAATTTCACTAAGGATTCCTTGATTGAAGAATCAATCAATCGCGGCTGATCGTTTTGATAGGTGGCGTGCCATCAATGGCACGCGTGTCAATGGTTCGCCATCACTGCTCTAAGGAATAAGTTTTAGAGTAATAAAAAAAAAACATTAAAAATTATTTATTAATTTATTTTTTAAAAATTTTTTTTGCATTCTCATTGGAGAATTTTTTATAAAAAAATTCAAAATTTAATTAAAAAATCAAAATTAGTTCAGTGTTAATAAAACTTCTAATAAATTAAAAATAAAATACACACACACTTTTACTAAACTTTTCATCAGGCATTTATTTTTGTTTCATATTTTTTGTTCAATTTAATTAATTTACCATGTATTGGACTTATATATCCGATACCAATAAATCAATTGCATAATTAAATTCTTAAGATGTGGAATAATTACACTGCATGATATATTTATTCTAAAAGAATTAATATTTCATTAAATTCAAAATGGAAGCTTTCAAACTTGCAATTTTTAACACTGAGCACATTTATACGTTATTATCTCCAGAGAGCACCGGAATCGCTTAAGCAATTAATGAAATTAACATTTTCAATTATCAATTTAATACAAATTTGAAATCCAAAATGAATTCATTAACGCTCCTCCCTGTTTCAGAAAGTAGTCCTGTAATTTATATTGACGAACTTAAGTAACTTATTTGCAAAGTGAGTTTGAAAATCCATTTTCTATTCTCGTGTTTTGATTACTTCGTAAAAATATCAGACGCGTTGCGAACGAGAATGTAGGTTACGTAAAGATTTAATGGATAGCGAGATGAAGAATGAAGGAACATCATTACGAGCGCGCTCGTCGACTGTTGTTAAGAGTTCGAAAATTATAGAAGGAAAAATAACTGACGAATTTCGTAGTTTGATTTCGAAATAAGAATGGTATTGTGAAAACAAGTCGAAATTATAACTACAGTGCATGTTTTCTTTTTCACAATAAACTAATGGTATAACAGAGATTATATTATCTCGATATAAAAAAGTAAGAATGTTTCTGGTTTATTTAAAACGATTGATATAAAGCTGAAATCAAATGATGATTTTCTCGAATGAATCAAGTTGATGACATGAAATTTCACACTTCAGAAGCTAATTATCATAGCCGTTTGTTATTAGAAGTTTACCAATTTTAAAAGGAAAACGAATAAAATAATATTTTTTTATTTTTCTTTATTGAAAACAGTTATAAAATCCCCGTGCACCACAAAGTATCACACGGGGCTCACAGAAGTATTAATCACACATTATAAGGGAAAGAAATAAAAAAAAAAAATTGCGGTTCAGAAGAATTACAAATTTTTACTTCAACTTCACAGAACTTTTTAAAAGCACTTCTGGTGGGAAGAAGTTGGTGAAAGTTCAGTGGCCACATAATTAATGTTAAGTCTCTTGAAAGCCAGTCTTATAATCTTTCTCTCTCTGACATACTTGGAACACAGAAGGATTACATGTTCTACATTTTCCTCGCTACCAATAGTACAATCACAGGAAGATGACGAAATTAATTAAATTTGTTCAAGTAGCTTTTAAAGTCACAAGGACCAGTTAGAAATTGGGTTATTCGGGTTATTTTCTAATTAGTATAAAAATGATGGTAGGCCAGTCTCTCATTAATGGTTGAAAAAAAAATTCTTCTTTAAGCTCCCTTTAATTGAAATGATATATTCATGGCTCCCAGACTTAACCATTCTTTCTTTTATAACATTCTTGTAAAATGATTAAGGAATATTAACGAAAATGTCAGCTTTTGCAAGGCAATTGACCCACTCATTTCCTAGAACGCCCGTGTGTCCACGAACAAATGCAAAACTTAGATGTTTTTATCTTTTAGGCTTTTAAATCGATTTTGGATCTCGACGACTATATAGTATGAAGAAAAAATACACTTCAGAGATGACAATATTTTGTTTAGTGATCCATTAAATGGCGAAGTTTAAACATAAAAGTTCAGCTACAAAAACTGTTCATTCATCACGAATTCTAAATTGAAAGTGCTTGGATTCAACACCCATCCTGAAGACAACAAGAGTGAAAAAAACCCTTCCATCAATTTTACTGTCCTCAGTATAACGAATTTGGTTCAATCAAAATGAAAATGTTATTGTAAAAAAAAAAATTTGCACAACTACAGCATAATAATTTTTTATTCAATGTATAACTAACGCTATATTATTATCATCTCAACAAAAAATAATGGTGAAATTGTCGAATCGGCCGCTTCTTCGCCAAATTTAGAAAAATCGCGTATTTGGCGCGTTTTTGTCAAAAACGACTTCTCCTTCACTGGAGAACAAATTCAGAAGGGTTACCAGATTTAAGGCATTTATCGATTTGGCGAGAAAACACTTGGCGCAAGAAGCGGCCGATTCGACAAATCAACCAAAATAATTTTTATTTGATGCATTTAACTATTAGATAAAAAATTAAAACCAAGTTGATGATTAACTCTAATAAATCAGAATGTTGATATAGAAATTACGTTTTGAATTATAAATGTTAGATTCCAGGACATTTTTAAAGTAAGTTTGGAGTTTTTACTTGCAATGATTGTTCGTATATTAATATAAAGCATAAAATGTTATGTACATGTTACAATCTATTTACAACATGAAAAAAATTTGTAAGTTTCGTTTCTCTCCCACGAATGATAATAAATTAGAATTTCAGTTGTAATACAATATTTATACTCTAACAAATTTTAAAATAAGTATATATTATTTTTCTTTATTTGTCAATAGATATAAAACTAATAAATTTTATGTGAATAAATTTCTTCTACAGGCAAATGTAGTACATGAATATTTCAGATTTACCCAGAACAGTGCATGACATCTCCTTTGTAAAATCAGTTCCCAAAAAATTATTTTGATCAATATTGCATTATCAAAAATTAAAATAATTCTGAAAAATTTCACGATTTTGTTATTTACAAGCAACATTCATTGAAAACACTTTCGCGGTCTTTTAATGCATTAATCTAATTTTATGTAATATATACATAAGTCTCAATTAAACCTTAATTCAAAGAGCTTATATCTAATACATCTTGAGTACCGTCTCTATTAAGAAAAAAGGAATTACATACAATTCCTTTTCTTACATACAAATTACATATACTTCTTAAATACAATACCTAAATTCCATTAGAATTAAATACAATAATTTGTCATTCAAATATGTATTGTCACGAACGGTATTAACTTAAACATTGAGAATTGTAATATATTAGAAATAGTTTATTTAAAGCTTTGAGGCTTTATTAGTTCCCCAATAATGTATCATATATTTTAAGAGTAAAAATTTGAAGCTAAAAATAAATCTCAGATGCATTGAATTCACTAACAAATTAAACCTACTACAAATGCTACTAGCTGCAAAGCATTAATAATATTTTATTCTGTATACATTTCTCAATACAGAGCAATAAGCTGGGTTTCCTTTAAAAAGACTCTCCACAAAGAAGAAATGTTTATTAAATGAATTCAAAGGCATAAAACGTATGACTGTGTTATTAATAAATCAAATTTAATACTGGCATTTCCAATCCTAATATATTAATAACGTTTCATAAGAAGAATAGTCCTGAAAACTTTATTATAGTTTATTTATTTCTTGCAAATGATATCACCTCTAAAGAAATTCCTTGTATCTCAATACTGCTGTTCGTACATTAATATCATTGCCCACAAGCTTATTTATTCCAAAGCAATACGTCATATCTTTTTCAAAAAGATCTTTCTATTAAGAGAAAAACTAATCACATTCAAGAAATTCAAATACACATATTCATTCCAACCACTACAGAACTCACACTGTTGCCATTCGCGATGTATTAATAACATTTCATCAGATACATTTATAAACCTACCCAGAGCAATGCATCAGATCTTTTTCAAAGAGACCTCGTCACCAAGAAGTCCAATTTGTTTCCACAGTATCGGACATGAATGTGTGCCATCGGGCCTTATAGAAAGATTATTCGCCGTGTCACAGCAGCGGACCGAAGGTGCATCAATAACATTCTAATTCACAATGTCGGGCCCCATTCGCGGAGATGTCATCGTCTGGCCATTAGCGATAGCGGGCGATTTATCACGGGCCCCGACATTCGCGTGACGCTCGCTAACAAAGTGAGACTCAGATAAAAATCTTTGCCGTGGTCTCTCTCTTTCTCTTTCGTTTGCACTCAGGCAGGATTGGTGATTATGCGAGCGTGGACCGATTTGTAAAGCTGTCCTTGATGCCTGCTGCTGACTTGAGTTGGAGCGTTTGTTTTGTCTGCGTTGATGGCTGTTTTGTAATGTGGCAGCTGTGATTAGAGTCCCCAAAGTCGAGACGTGTTTTGGTGACGGTTTAACAACATTTAAATAAACAACGGTTAACTAGTTGGTTCTAGAAGAAAGTGAGAAGTTCTGACAGGTTGTGATTCGTCAAAACAGACGAAACAAAACTAAACTTTTGTTTAAGCAAACTATTCTATGTTGATAATATACTTTAATGGTACAGGATGCTTTAAACATAACAAATCTTTTTAAATAAAAAAAAAACTTCAATAAAAGGAAGATTTTAAAAAATAATGTAAAATATAAGGTACACTAAAATAAACTTCTCTCTAGAAGTTAATGAATTCAGAATTGAATTCTCAATTTCAAAAAGTGTTAGTATTTTCGGTTCTTTTCATGGACTTAACATTTGTTGAAAAATTAAAGGAATCATATTATTCAAACTTCTACGGTTCATTACTAAAATTTATTGATTTTACATAAACTTATAAGTTTAAAGAGTATGAAAGTATTTTTTTATAATATGCATCAAATTTTTTTAATGAGTTAAAATGTCACGAATGAATTTACCTTAACGTTATTACAACAATAAGATGTGCAACAATTTACAAAATAAAGCGGAGGGGGGTGGGAATATTATTTTCAATTGAAAAATAAATGATTTCGCTAGTGTGTGTGCAGAGTTTAAACACATTATTAAATGATTTTGGCGGTATTAACAGTAAAGTGGGGTACTGTAGATTTTTAAACAGTAAAGTGGAGTAACATTTTTTATCAACATATAAAAATGTTTTAATTTTTTTAAAAATGAAGTTCTTTCTTGAAAAAATATTGAAAAAATATTAATGTGATTAGATTTCTTTTATTTAGTTATAATTGGATAAAATTCAACTTCTGCTCGTGAAACTTCGTCCATTTTTAAATAATAAATTAAGATTCGTCATAGTTTATACATATTATATAAATCTTCATATATATTCTATAGTCTATATCAGAGTATGCAGTTGTCGAATCATAATATCTGATCAATATCAAAACCATTTAAATAAGCAATACATTGTGTATAGTAAATATATCATACATTAAAAGTTTTCAAGAATCTAATTTAGCACATGTTTTTATCAAATGGTAATTTTAGATTATTTCGTGCTTATATTTGGTTAAGTACACACATTCTAAATTAAAACATAGTTTTACTTGGTGTGAAGCTTGGTAAGAATAATTAATTACAGACAGGAAGTGCTTATTTGGAAAGAGGAAACGTTTTGGTTCCTGTTTACATTCAGGTAGTAGGAATTTATATGTAATAGGAGGAAAATCCTAAATTAATCAATTGGTTGGATTAATATTCCACTAGAAACTATTCAGAGGCTACAGGTAATGAAGCATGGTCAACATTACACAGGGGTCAAGTGGATGACATTTGAACCGGTATTTCTTCTTCTCTTGCCGTATTATGATCTAGCAATGGAATTCAAAATTCTTCTTTAGTACAGACATTCGTTTCAGATTTTGCAATAAAATTTGCATTTTTACTTAACATATTATTAATTATTGAAATAATATTTTGTAATTTCATATTTTAAAAAATTTCTGATAAACGCATGAAATACTTTAAATTAATTTTATGCAAATAGTCCTATTAATTTCTTAGAAAATTTGGATTAGATATAATTTTATCGGAATCCAACAAAAACAATTTTTATCAAAAAGATAAATTGGAATGCCAAAACAATAAAAAACACAAAAAAATATAAAAAAAACAAAAAAAAAAAAAAAAAACACGACGTGATATTTACTGCTAGCTATTATAACAACATACTTATAGAATTATAAATTTTTTAATTTTAAAAGATTTAATACTGAGAATGTTATTGCTAGCCGTTTGAAATTAAACTATGAATGGAAATTCTAATCTTATGCTTAATTAGTAAAACTGTATTACGCTTTGTATTATTAAATTCTATTAAAATATTTTTGAGTGACTTTACTCGTTAATCTTATTTTATGAAATAAGAAAATTACAACTTTAATTTAGATCCAGGTAAAAAAGATAAAGGAATATTTTCGAATAGAACTCTTATGATGCAAGGTATTAAAACATTAAAAGCACTAAACATTAACATTTTCCTTTTAAAAAACATGCAGATTTTTTATATCTTTTCTTTAGATCCGTTTACAAGAGGTATTGTATTAATGTCCTAATGTTCTAACATTTTGATCATACACTAGGATCAAAATTCATGAGCTAAAATACTAATGTTAATTTAATTCTTATTCTACTTTGATTATTTGAAATATCAATGGCAGAGTAAAGAAAATTTTAAGAAGAAGGTACTGTACAGGAAAAGGATTAATTTTATATGAGAATTTATGTGATTTTTCACATGTTAAATAGTTATTTTCTTTCATGAAATAATATATATTTTTGTCAAAAATAAAATATCGTACAAAATAAATTCGATTAAAAAGAAATAATTATCGTCTGTCACGTGAATAATTATTATATAATTGATATTAATATCAAGTAAGAGAGATAAAAGGAAAATATTCCAGAAGTTAGAAAGGAAGAAGGGCTCCTTTTAAAGATCTTAAAAATTCAGTCCTAATCAATATTTTTTCATCATAGCGTAAGAAATATCTTATTTCTGCATTTTAAAAACTGATATATACTTTTTACTACAGTTGATACAATTTAAATCAGCATATAAATATAATGTAACAAATTTAGAACAAAATCTTATAACTTGCTATTAAAATTTAATTAATAATATGATTCTTTCCTTTGCTGCAGTTTCAAGTATGACTTTTATTTAACTATGCATAGATAAACGAAAAAAAAAATATATCTTAGATGAGCAAACAATAAAAAATTAATCTTTCAGCTGTAATTCAAAATTAGAAAGTAAATATTATTTTGAAATTAAAAGCGAAGCTCAATTTTAAATAATTGTAGCTTATTTCTTCATCATCATTATGTAAAAAAAAGTATTGTGTGATGATTAAATATTTTATTGATATAAATTCTAAATTTTTTTAAAGATAAAAAAGTATTCATTAAAGCCAATTTATTTCTTTCATAATATTTACTTTCTTACAGCAGTTTAATGTTTTATTCAACTAGGCATTAATCATAATTGAAGTAAAATATTTACGATCACTTTGTTTTTCTTTTTGGTGTTTATAGTCATGTTTTCAGTTTGATATTTATAATAACGTTTGATTTCGAGTAGTTTGAATTTTTATTAAAGAATGAACGTTCTGAAAACTGCAGCTGAATAGATAATAAATAACCTATATTGATTTATTAAAAAGTATCAAGAAATTTTCTCTTTTCATTATATTAATTGTATCTCTTTTTTTTTCCTTAGTAGGTGTGGAAAGAATCTATATGTCCAATTAATGGGGTATTTTCTTAATATCTCTTGATATATAACTTCACTATAATTATAAATATTTTAATTAGCGGTTGAATAATTTAATGTTACACAATAGGCTTAGTAATTACTAATTAAAATAAAAATACCTTTGATTAGTAATCAAAATTAATTTTTATCTATTGGTCATGAACAATTATATAAAGCGCCAGAATTCACATTGCATGTTCAGAATATAACATTTATGGATGATTTTTAAATGTTAATTTATATATATTGTAAAATTATATTACAAAAAACTGAAATAAAATATTTATTTTGAACTCAAGAATGGTTAATGAAATAAAAAAATGGGCCTATCCAATTTGTTACAGAGTTTTATTTTTTATCCATATTATTATAGAAGTAATATTAAAATGCTGAAGTTGTATTTTCAAAAGCTGAAATAAAAGAAAAATATATCATAATAAAATATTAAATGAATAATAGCAATTAAATTTTGTGATTACATAGTAAGTATCCGGAATAAATATGTAAGAAACATGAAAATTTTATATATGTTACCGGGCCAAAGTCTAAAACGCCGGCATTCTATAGAATGCCCAGGCATTGTATATAATGCCGAACGTTTTTAGGCAAAGTATGAAATGTTAGAATTACTACATACTTTGCCTAGGCATAGTATACAATACCTAGGCATTCCATGGAATAACAAATGCTATCCAGGCAAAGTAAGGAAAAAGGTCCTAAATAGGATATTATATATCAATGACGTACATTTCTAAAAATACAAATGTTATTCTGAAAAATAATGAGAGTTCCATTGAAAAAACTTACAAAATACGTAAAGAAGAACGAAAAAAATACAACACAAAACATATGCCTTTCTTATTAAGGCTGTTTTCGCCATATGAACATGAGCGTGATCTTAACGCGGAGCACATTTTTGGACAGAAAAAATGATTCCATTTTATAAAAATTTGTGACATTGAAACTCATGCATTTGTTTATAGTATAATGTTTTTAAAATTTCAGAATATTTCATAAATAATTAGTTTTTGCTTTTAACATGTAAAGGGATAGCTCATTTAACATTATAGTATAGGAGAAAAAATGTGACACACATTTTATAAAAAAAAATGTGTCAACTCGTAAAAAATGAGTAGTATGACAAAATAATTGATTCTCTACGGGATAGTGAGGCCAGAATATAATATTCATATTTGAGTACTTTTATATATGAAAAAATATTCATCATTTGAGTCCTATTCTTTAACATTAGCCGAAAACAACCTTAAGGTATCCGACTTCGTTCGGAACCATGATTTTAAAAAAGCGCATAAATGGATAATTTTCATGATATTTAGTGTTACTTAGATTAGAATACATGTATAAAATTGTCTTAAGGACATTGTGACAAAAAAAATTATTTAAATACAATATTTCGGCAAAAAATTAACTTAGAATAACCTTTTTTCAAAATGTTCTCCTTTTGTGAAAAATGTTTCTATTATAATAATATTTTGCCTGTATATAGACTTAGCTATGATTTTTGAAAAATTCGCATTATTTTCAGAGTTACAAACAATTGAAATAATTATCGGCGTTTTTTCTTAAAGTTTCTCCCCTCTGTTGTCGTAAAACATGAATAAACCCACTTCTAAGTTATATATTTCTAAAATTCTAGTTGAGCCTCTGTAGAGAGGTTTGGGCTATATACAGGCAAAATATTATTATAATAGAAGCATTTTTCACAAAAGGAGAACATTTTGAAAATGGATCATTGCATGTTCATTTTTTGTCAAAATATTGTACTTAAATAATATTTTATTGTAATACTACTCTTAAGACAATTTTATATACATTTTCTAATCTAAGTGACACTAAATATCATAAATAATTTCCATTTTTTCGCTTTTGCAAAATCACGTTTCCGAACGTAGTCGGATACCTTAAGGAAAACAAACTTTCCATATAAAAAATAGTAAATTATACTTAATTTACTTGTTGCAACCTGGTAGGCTTGAATGTTTTGTTGAATAACATTTCATTGTATTTTTCACACAAAGGTAATTCTTATTTTGGTACTTTGTTTTACACATACAGTAATCGAATCCTTCACCGCTTCTACTGGAATGAACAATTGCAATTGATAGGTGACGAATATATTGCGAAGTCGAGAGTATATTTAATTCTAAGCCAGTTTTTAGATCACACAGTAAATCGTGATCTCACTTGTACTTGTTTTAAAATTCCTTCAGAAGTTCCAAGTCTGTAGAAACCATCTCACCATACATTACAAATGCCAATATATTGACATTTGGAAAAAATCGTAGGTTTCACATTAG
>BMAV01017596.1:147267-177871 GCA_019973955.1 Trichonephila inaurata madagascariensis | reverse complement strand
GTGTTTAATTTTTACTTTTTTGTAGCGGTAATTTTTAGAATGAAAACTAATTTTTGAACATTTCTCTTTAAAATTTCGCCTCAATACCAGAATGTTTACAAATTGATAATGCATTATAGACTTTGTAATTATTGTTTTTGTAATTTACAAAAATTATAAATCATGCATTTAAATAAATAAATTATAAATTTGCATTTTTAGGTCGATGTCAAATATTTTAAAATATATTGCATATACTGTGATATGAGAAAAATTCCTTGTATTGATAACAGAAACTAAAAATTGGAAATATAGCTTATATTCAAACCTAAAAATGGATCAGAATCGTATGTTAAACTGTGAGTGGTTCATAAATGTACATATCTGCCAATTAATTCTCAAAGTAGTTTTTATTTTCTCAACCACATAAAACAAGAACTAAATTATAGTTAAAAAACTAAGAAACACGCTTTTATGGTTAATAAAACTAAAAAGTAAAAAAAAAAAAAACCAATTATTAACATAAGAATAAAATGATTTACGAGAAAATTCATATCATTGGGGTAAAAGCGTGAGTTCTATTGCGAAATACTGAGTTAGCGTAAAAATTTAGTGCAAAATACCCCACGCTTTTACCCCAATGACATCAATTTTCTCGTAAATCATTTATTCTTATATTAAGAATTATTTTTTTACTTTTTAGTTCGATTAACCATAAAAGCGTGTTTCTTAGTTTTTCAAACTATAATTTATTTTTCATTTTTTAGTTCGATCTACATTGAAAGCATGTATTTTTAGTTTTTTAAGCTATCTCTTATTCATAGACTTTTTTTTTTCTTTTAAATTTTTGGTCCATGACTGAAAAAGTTTGCTCATTTCTGAGTTAGAAGAAATTAATGTTTTCACATGGACCAGTCTTTTTTTTTATCCCCATTTTCAGGAAGCCTGGATAATTGTTTATATAATGATAAAAAAAAAACTTTTGCTTTTAGGGTTACTGTTAATCTATTAGTCGCCAAATCTGGAAAAGGTAAAGTAAAATCAGACGTGTAACGCGCACTTTGAACGTAAAAAATAAGATCAAAATTTACGGGTGCGCTTTATACGCCGGGTATAAAAATGAAAGCTTTAAAAATTAAAAAAAAAAGAAAAAAAGAAAGAAATAAGCGTAAAAAAAATTTGATTTCGACACGTATCGAAATACTGTTTATTTAAAAGAAACGACATACTTAATGAGCTTAACGAGTTGTAGTTCTAAAAGTATACTATTTTTTTTTAAAAAGCTTAGGATAATACTTCGAAAAATGACTTCAAAACGTAAGAGTATTGCATACCTAAATTTCAAGTTTCTACATAAAAAAGGAGGTGGGCGTTAAACGGCGAATATACCTCAAAAGTAAAAAAAAAAAAAATACATCTTGAAAATATAGGTGCTCGTTACATGGCGATGATTGTTATACACCGGATTTTACGGTACACAGAATTAATCGCCAAATATGGCAATGGTATATGGAAATAGTCGCCAAATCTGGAAATAGTATAATGAATTAGTCGCCAAATCTGGAAATAGTATAATGAATTAGTCGCCAAATCTGGAAATCGTTATTCCTGATGATCCTGTTCAGGACAATAGAACAAAATTATGAAGTTATTGTATTGTCATCGGTCCTTTACAAGTGTGCAAAATTTCGAGTTAATCTGAACTTTTAAAGTGGGTAAAAATCAAGTTCAAAGATTCCGTTACAGACAAGTGTAACTTATAAAAAAGCGTGTTAAAAAGAGGAAAAGTATTCGCTAGTACTCACCTTGAAAACACGTGACTTAAAAAGAAATATATTTTCCGTGATGAGACTAAACATAAATCATTTTTTTTCCAGCAATAAAAGATACAACAAGAATAAAAAAAGATGGTTTTGTCACTTAAACATCAATATATATGAAACTTTCACACTTCGAATGTTTTCAGAACATTATTTATTCAAAAAGGCGCAGAAAACATTTCAGACAAAATGCATCGACTCAACTCGTTTGTTTACAATTTCTCAAACTAAAAATGGGTGTCAACGTTGTCTTGGTGCAGCTGCAAAAGTGTCGAAATAAAAATGTGGAGTATATCTTCTAAAAATAGGAATAAATTTCGCGTTACGTTTGGTTTAAACTTATTTGAATGTTTTTTAGAATAAATCGATAAATTTTCGTTGTGTTTTGAAATAAAAACTCTTTCCTTCTCTATATAAAAACTGATGATTGTAATATTTTTTGTTGATTTCAAAATGTCTTTGCTAATATACAAGCATGTATCCCATACTTTCGTGTATAAGCCAAACAATTTTGGAGCTATTAAAAATATTTACGAAAAATGCTCTTTTTTAAAAAAAAATATTTACAATGCATAAGCAGTTTTAATATTTTGATTTTTAAAATATTTTTAAGGAAACTTTTATTTAAAAAAAATCTCATTAATCCTTCAAAGTTAGTGTCGGAATCCGAGTTTCCGAATGGTTCTTAAAATTAAATGTTCTCATTGGGATTTTTGAATGTCTATGTTCATCATTCATCGTGTTTTTTCTCCAGGACATGAAAAGTGGATCGACGATCACTTGTTGTATACGAATATCTCTTCCCGCTCATTTTCCAAGCAAAAAAAAAATGGCACAAAAAGTAAGTTTAACACATACAATGCACAATGTAACGAATGAATGTCAAAAATGTGTTACTTTTATAGTTACTAGAAATAAAACTATCGCCATTGGCGTTTTACTTTACAGCAATATCATTAAAAAATATTCCACCCATTTTACCCGTTTAACAACATATTTGAGAATTGAAGAATTTTTTTTCCAGTTTGCCTTATATACGGGTTTACAATTTTGAATAAAAGTTTAAGGGAAAAAAAACATATTTTTAGCTTTATTTGAAAGTATTAGTTAAATTAAATACATGTAAAAATCTTAAGAAAGAGAAGAAAAATAACAAAGTTTATTTTTTAAAAAAACTTAAATTTACTCTCTCGCAGCAATCTCTAAACCTAGCAGAATATTCTTATCAAACTATTTATATTTTCATACACATAAAATGGATAAATCATTATAGAAGTATATAATTATGGAAAAGGCTTCAAAAATAAAATACTAAAGCACGTATTTTAAATGAAAATATATGAAATATAAGATAGGAACCAATAATTCAAAAAACTAATTTTCAAACAGTTTGACTACCTTTCGGTTTCGCCGGCTCAAATCTACCAAGTTGGCATTATTGGCGGGAACATACACATTATACACGTAAAAATATTAATTAATAATACTTCTAAATGGTTTTTCATTCATTTTTGATGTATTACAAAAAATTACAAAAAATGCGTTACTTATAAGTAAAGACCACATCTTGTTTTGAAAATATGATAATAAAATATGGTATTCCGTTTGGCTTCGGTTGTACCATTTTTGGAGACTTTATCGCCTACACCAAAAAAACGGAAAAGTACCCAGTTTTTTTTTGTTGATGTTTTGGATATTCTAACAAAATGATATCTAATGAATTTTGTTTCTATAAAATGTCGTTTGCTTCTTAAAAATAAGAAGAAAAATTATGGTAATGTTTCTTATTAATCTTAATAAATACAATTTTTTTTCTTTCTTTTGTTCGATTCAGTTTAATCTACGAAAATCAAAACAATTTTTTAATTAAATAGTTCTATGTAAAACACACACATTATTTTTTTAAAATTTATATATTATATCCTAAGCAAACATTTTTTACCCAAAATATTGGGAATCATAACGAAATGATGCAATGATTGTTTTGATAAAAGAAAATTTCAATTCATAAAATAAGATAATTGCATTTCAATATAGTATTCAATATCGATTCCAAAGTAGCAAGACATTTTTACAACTCGGACGAGAACTGAATAAATATTCTTTTCTAGCAAGTATAGAATTCTAAACTGATTACAAAATGAGTAAGGATTGATTTTGGAATTAACCATTTTTACTCAACTACACTACTGTTTTGCATAATAAATAAAGTTATAGTTCAGTTTATTAAGTTTAGACACAAAAGTTTTCTAAAATGTAATTAATAATGAACAATTACTGTCTTCAGGAGAAAGAAGCTCTCGTTTATTCCATAATGCAATCGATAAAAGTATGCGAGATATTTTTCGAAGACTTAATTACAAATTCTCGCTTCGTTTCGCCATCGATTTTTTACTTCTTTTTTCCTCTTCATTTACGTTTTCATGGCTTAAAACAATGTCAGACCTATTATACTGCGGAGGAATTAATATTTTAGGAGGATTTTGCGTACGCGTCGTAGCTTGGGATAGGTATAATCTATCTTTGTGCAGTTGTTGGGGAGTAACAGTAGCAAGAAAAATAGAGTTGCAAGATACGAGTTACTACAGAATGTTTTATATTTTGTAAAAATAGTTCCGATTTGTAGTTGCCTGTAGTTTATTTCTTTCTTTTTTCTATTATTTTTGAATAAAAATAGTTTAGTGTTTGCATTTAAGGCTAATAAATGGATAAAAAGAGCAAATCATAAATTTATGGGAGGAAAAATTATAATCAAGTTCATATAATATTTTAACTAGACTCCGTTGGCGTAGAGACAGCGTGCTCTCTCCGTAAGCCTAAGGTTTCCGGTTCAACCCAGGTTGATATCGATAGATTTTCTGGATACGAAAATCGTAGACCTTCATGTCATATGATTATGTGGCATGGAAAAGATCCATTGAATATCAATTTGGCTCTGGTACTCTCTCGGCAAAATTAAATCATGGCAATATTTAGCTTCCGATGAGAGCTTGAATGAAAGGAATAATTCAAGAGTCCAAATTTGATATCGAGGTCGCCACTGGATGGTGCCACCATGAATTTGCTCTCACATTTTGAGACTTTCTTGTTTCTGCAATGGATAATTTGCAAAAATGCAGTCCCATTGGAAAGAAATATAATAGTGTAAATAATCTTTTCTATTTATATATATAATAATTCACTATTTAAATTTCCTGTCGAGGGATTTTATTTAATTTAGGATGGTCTAGAGCCCTCCAAGACATCACGTGATATTTTTTGAGTTTAACCTTCTACCGGGAAATATCTAATTAACTACAACTTTATATCCTCAAAAAACTACTCCGTTGATACGTTTCAAAATAAAATGATGCAATATTACATCATCCACACACACTTATACTGATCAATCATGGCATTAACTAAAGGAAATCGTAGAATGTTCAAAGCTCCTGGTTGTGGAAGATATAAAAGCTGAGTTCTCCGCTATGATGAAAAAAAACCCCGCTTTTGTGTATTAATTCCGCTTGTATTTGTGTTTTTGCTAATTGTTTCGTCACTTTATGCGTTTAAATCTATAAAATGTGCAGTTAAAATAAATAAAAGGGTCCTTATATCCATTCAACGACTGCATCTATTGAGATGTTCTAATAAGTTCCAGTAACATGATTAATTCTATCGAGAAAATGTCACATAAGAGGTTATATATCAATACATCTCCAAGGTATCTATCATGAGTTGTATATATAATAATACATAGATTTTTCTAAAGAATTCAGAGATAAAAAAAATGCTCTTTCAAAGAAGTAAAAATGTTATTTTTGAATCTGTATTGTTTAATTTGGTAAAGAAACATGTTGTCGTTCTGTAAGTAAATTTTGAATTTTTTCAAATATTAGATAATTTCAATTTTCTCAAACAGCTGTTGAGAAATTTTAATATAAAAAATATGTACTCTTTGTACATTTAATTTTTTGTACGAAAAAAGTTGTTGACTTTTTAAAATTAATATATTTTCACAAGAACAAATACAGATCAGATACAGATTCTAAATAATGATTACATTTGAATTTCAAATATTTAAATCAAATAAGTTTTATTTAAGTTTTTACAGTTGAGCATATCGAGATGAATACCATACGTTAACTGTAAAAGTTAAACTGATTTCTCGTTTTAAATGACGAATCCATAATTTGAAATTCAATAAAAACCAAAAATTAGTTAATGAATCCTGACAATCTAATTAAGCTTATGCTTTCGAGCAAAAAGGAATAACTATTAAATATTCTTTGGAAACATTAAATATATTGGGTAACGCTGATTAACTATATAATACCATTTTATAAAATCTAACAATTTAATTAGTTTCATAAGTTCGGTACATATAATTTAAGGATAACCTTATATTTAATTATGAGCTCAAATTTTCAGAATTAATTAAAATTACTATAACGTAAAATCCGGCGTATAATGCGCACCTATACTTTAAAGCTGATTGTTTTAATTTTTAAGTATATTCCCCTTATAACACTCTCCCCTCCCTTTTTCTTAAGGAAGAAATCTGAAATATTAGTATACATTGCCTTTATGTTCTGAAGTCATTTATTCGAGGTATTATTCCCAGACTTTAGAAAGAAATAGTATACTTCTAGAGCTACAACACTCTCTTTTAGTTCATAAGGAAAGTCGTTTCTTTTAAATAAACATTATTTCGATACATGTAGAAGTAAATGTTTTTTATGCTCATCTCTTTTGTTATTTTGAAAGCTATCATTTTTATACTCGGCGTAAAACGCACACCTGTTTAGATCTTATTTTTTGTGTTCTAAGTACGCTTTATACGCTATATTTAAAGGTATAGGGGTTTAGTAACCCTAAAACAGAAATTTATAATTTACTTCAATTCTTTCTCATTTTTTAAAAATTTTTAAAACTATTTTGTAGTTGTGTTTTCTCTATTTTGTAGTAATATGTGGTGGATTGGTTTTGTACGAGAGAAATAATATATAAAGATGTAGAAATGAATTTGTGATATTCACGTTTTTTTAAATACAAATTTATTTTGTTTACTTAGATTGTTTGAAGAAATGCTGTTTAATTTGTAATTTGTTAGTATTAACTGTTTATTGATATATTAGTCAACTATTTGTTGTTCATTTGTTAAGTCACCCTATAAAAACTCGTTTCAATTTGTGTTGCTTATTTTATAATTATTAGTTAATTAACAGTTTTAGTTTAATGTAGCAACTAAATTCTGTGAAAGAGTAATTAAGAGATTTTATCAGATGCTTCGATAAAAAAAACCTAGCACGCACACAAGACTGCAAAGAGTTATTTTTGGAGAATTAATAAATAATGGAAAAAATAATTTAGGATAAGTAATATTCTCCCTAGTTTATAAAATAACAATTATACATTATTACTTCTAAAATTGTATTTATCAATGTCATATTGTACGTACAATTTTTATTATTTTTTAAAAATAAACATTTTTGTAAGTCTATCATGACGATGAAAACGAAGGTAGTTATTCTCATCGTATAAGGTTTAATATAGCATTAAATTAAAAAAAAAATGAAAGTAGTAATATCTTAAATAAATAAAACTATCTTAAGCAAAGTGTCAAGTTTTTATGCTTCCGATATGCCGTTTTTATGCACACGATATGCCGTAGCAGCTTCCATTACAAAAACTTCTCTTTAGCTAAATCCATAACTTGCTTTAGAGAAAATATCAAATGTTGCCTTTTTGAAAATATATTTCCAATTCAATTTAACACAACACACTTTCAATACTCTTTCCCAAGTCATCTCCTAGATCACTCCATAACGACCTGCCCCATCTCTTTACAAGATGACACAATCACCATCAACAAACGGGAGCAGCTCACAGTTGACGTCCAAACATCCTCTTACATTCCAGCATTACCATTGTTTGCATTACTGCATCTCCTCCACAAGTCTGTAGAGAAAGTTGTTCGTTAATCACCCCCCCCCCCCCGGCGGGCCATCAAACAAATGGGGAGGCGGGGGGGATGGGGGTGGTGTGTTTTATTAAGTTACTTCACAGAATCTCGGCGTAGTCACAATTAACATACTGCTATTAAAGGATTTGTATGCCCTATTGGCTGCTTCATAATATGCTTAAGGCTCCTGTTCAAAATACTGGTCCCTTATGGGACGGGTCGTTACGTAATTGACCCTTGGGAGGTGCTTCATCTTTCTCAATAGTAATGAGTCTGGAAATGGCCTTTTTTTCCTTTTTCTTTTCCTTTAATTGGGAAACAGTTCAAAAGATAATATGTGTTGGATTGGTTTTGTACGAGAGAAATGATATATAAAGATGTCGAAATGAATTTGTGTACTAAATTTTTTGTAAATACAAATTTATTTTGTTTACTTAGATTGTTCGAAGAAACGCTGTTTACTTTGTTAGCATTAATCTGTTTATTGTTATATTAGTCAACTATATTTGTTGTTCATTTGTTAAGTCACCCTATAAAAACTCGTTTCAATTTGTGTTGCTTATTTTATAATTTATTCAATTCCTACTATTAGCTCACTCTCTCTATATATTTATTTATCTTGTTCAAATTTTCAATCGTTAATGAAATACTTTCCGTTCATCCAATCAAGTTCAAATAAATTTTTTAAACTTGTAGTGGATGACACTTGATGTTAATACAGTTTTTTCAAATATAAGTAAAATAAAATACATATATATATATATTTCTGTAAGCTCTGTGTGATACTTGTGAAGCACGAGAATTATTTTAACTATCTTCAATATAAAAAAATAGGTATCAACAACCGTAGTGACTTATCAGTAATAGCACGTACTCACAATGAACTTCAATATGTATAGTGATCTATCACAATAAATAACACCTTATCAATAGGTGTACATAATTGTAGTGAATTATCAATAATAGCTCCTTATCAGTAAATAACTTACTTATTATAAATATAACATCTTTATTATCTGAAGATATTTTGAGTATTAAAACTAGTGATATTATTATGAATAGAGTTTTTATCATAAACTTATCATAGTTTTATACATAATAGCATTATCCATGACTGAACTTATAAACGACATATAACTACAACACTGTCTGTTTATGCATGTACATTTTATGTATATTAATTCAGGCTGTAAAAAAACTAATAAAAAGATTAATTTAAAAAAAATTAGAAAATTGTTTTTCTCTGCCTTTTTATTTACAAAAAATTGGTGAAACTGAAGAATCCGCAAAACACTTGACACGTAAAATTTAAGGGCAATGCCAGGGTGATCAAATGGCGCGGTAAATAGACACCTTATTAAAAGTCCCACCTTGCTTTAAGATCTACCCTTTTTCTGCATTGACACCTTTACTTTTCCATAAAATAACTCAACTCCCCGTGGGTATGCAGACAGAAAAGTGTACTAATAGCCTGGCGGTCGTTCTTTGCAAATGCCCTCCAGTCAAGAACTGCAAATTCATCCTCTTTTCACTCCAGTGAAAAGGCAGCAGCATATAATAGAGGCTCTCTTACAACCAGTCCAATCTTTACCATTCCTTATTTATTATTTCTTTGTGAATGGAAATGAAAAATGGGGAATAAATCGACTACGCACCCATTGGAAGAATTTGCAAATGGAAGTCGTATTTTTTGACTAGAAAGAGAAAAAGAATCTATAACATATTAATATTTTTCTTTTTTTTTTTTTCGTTTTTTTTTTTTTTGCCGAAAAGGGAAACTTTGAAAAGAGACTTGGAGAAACATCTACGGTGATTTGGAAGAATATGTTTTTTTTTTCGCTTTAACTTTCCGATTTAACAAGCAACGTTTTTAAGATGCTTTCATCTCATGCTGAGTTTTTGAGGTTTTGCCAGAAGGTCGAAATTTTTCCATTTTTTTTTTTGAATATTTTTTTTTCAGAAATGTTGAAGAATGAAAACTGTTATTCATTTTCTTTGAGAGTAAATAGCTTTTCTCAGCTGTATTAAAGTCGAATTTTTTTTTTGGTGTTGCTCTTTTAAAGAAATTGTATTTCGTTGTGTGTGTTGCAGGTTATAATAGAGAAAAAAAATAGTTTATTTAATTTTGTTTGAAGCTTGTGTGTGATAATCTTTTAAAACGATACTCAATATTGTGAAGCACGTTTTATTAAATATATATACAATAATTTACCACTGATTTTTTTATATAAGTAGCAAGATTTCCCATTTTTAATATTCAAAGTTTAGCAACAAATTTTTAGCCTTTGAATTTTACAATGAGGCTGTTAGATTAAGTAATGTGGCTACAAAACAGTCACAGTAAAAATGCTTTCAAGAATCTACAAAATCATTTCAATGATGATGTCTTTAAAATTAAAAAAAAAGTAACTATTTAAGCATCTTTTTCCTTTTTTTTCTTTTCTCTTAGAAGAACAAGATATTTGAAGTATATACTGTTCCTTAAAAGGAAAAAAAAAGAATTAAACTTCTTTGAGATTTGAATAATTCTGTAAAAAGTTCCCTTGTTTGAAAGTTATTTGTTGTGTTCCTTCTGATAGATGTTAAAATGCAAATTTGATCTTTAATTTATTGGACTTATAAAATATGACATATTCCTTAAATTCATGTCCTGATTCTTATTCAACTTAAATATTGTTAAGTACTAATCATATTATCTGAGGAAAATATATTGCCCAATAATAATGTTTACTTCAAAATTGCATTCAGTATATTTTATTTCAAACTTTTGCACGCATAATATTTCACTATCCTTTCATAAGCAAAATGAATAAAATATTTATTGTTCGCAAAAAATCATAGAAGATATGTGAGTAGTTAATTAATTGACTTTTAACGAAGAAATTATTTAGCAATTTCTTTGAGAATATTTAATTGATATAAGCTTGTTCTTTTAAAAATAAGAATAAACCTTTTTATTATTTTTTTGTATATTTTAGCATTACACATAACCTGATTAATAGATTCTTATTCAAAAAATATATTACATTAGAAACGAATCAAAACATTTATAATAAAACTAAATTACAAAGAGAAAAAAACATATATTGCACATAATTTTGAAATCTTAGTCGAAATTTTATGTGGACACTTAATAAGTTTAGATTTAAATTAGACATAATTAATTTAGAATAAACATAAAAAAAGTTTCTAAACTTGTAAAATGAAATAAATTTCTCCTAAAACATGCCATATTTGATGCAATTTAATATTTTGTATAAATCCGTGTGCCTTTGTTTGTTTTCTATGGATATCAGATGATGTTTGTATCTGTATAGAGGAATACATGTTTCTGGAGACAAATTTTACCAAAGCGCTATGTATGGAGTTATTATATCCGTCTATGTATAGATATAATAACTAACAATTGATATGGTCTTTGCAGTTTATTTGAACTGGATATATTACTGTGGCAATACAAAATCTACATAGAAAGATAAGCTGTCTTGGCTCACCGTTCAAAAACCCTTTTTATAAAATCTCTTTCCACCAAGATCATTTTTCGGTAAAGCTTCTTACCCCACTTCAGTAAAAACCCATATGATTTATTTCTCATCTATATGCGAATAATATATACCTACTCTTTTCCACCCATCCGCGTCAAATTCAGAGAACAAGAAAATGAAGATGTACCACCCCACCTCGCGGGGAAGAAAGGAACACAAAGGACGAACACACATTCCGGGGTGGAGGGGAACTAGATAAGGGCAAGATCGGATCTAATCCGGGAACTGCGCAGCAAATGAACCTAAGAGGATTACCTGAAGGTCCTCCTGTCAAGTGGGTCTGCATCTTGGTTTGGCTTTGTGTCCACTCTGATCCTTCTTACGTGGAAGTACAACCCTCTTGACAGCTGGCACTTTTGCCAGTTAGATTGGAAAAGCATCTGTCCTTCTTTGCGGTAGCGTGTTAAGTCTATATTGCAGTTTGAGCAGGGAGGGGTGAGTTTGATTGACCGGCCCCTATTTTCTGAAGTAGTGGACGTGTGCTAGGATAAGGATTCTTTTTTAATTTCCATGTCAAACAATGTGATACTGTTTGTAAAAGCGGTAGGGAGAATCTTAGACAATTGTCTTGAAATATACAAAATAATCACAATATAAACATTGAATACTTTTTATGGTATCATTTTAGAATTATAAGTGCTTTGAGTTTCGTCAGAATTTATTTTGGATGTATTTTTAAATGTGTTTGTAATACTTATTAAACGCAAAAAAAGGTGTTTGTGCTTATGACCACACGATAGAAGTGATAACTTCAGATTTTGTAATGTTATTTCAGGGATTAGTTTGATGAATAAAAAACAAGTGGATATATTAGTATTGTCCTATAAAATTATTTATTCATATATCTGTACTCATAAAGTATAATATTTTTGTGCGAAATATACAATCATATTATACCTAATTGTATTCTAAGAAGGAAACAATAGGTTTATGGTAGCTGTGAAATAGATTATAAATCCTTTTTTTTTATTCAAAATTTTATTTAAATATCTATAAACAAAACTCCTTTAAGCGTTGTTCCGTACTTCCTCGTGCTTCATTTGGATCATTTGACATAATTAAACTGAATTTTGATTTTAAAAAATCAACTAAAGGTTTCGATTTGTCTTTTGAAAAATCTAGTTTAAAATTTCCACTTAAAATCATAGGTAATTTGATCAGAAGACCCGATACGGCAAACTACAGCGTGTCAGAACGGCGGAGGGAAATGTCCCTCCTTTCCTTCTTAGGGGTGTGTATGTCCGAATGAAGGCGAAAATAGCCAAATGAGCGTTTCATTCCCGAGCGTGACGTTCATTCAAGTTCGCTCTCCTGCAAAATCCCACCAATAGAAGTTATCACTTCAAAAAAAAAAAAAATGTCAAAGGAAAGATGAGTTCAAAGATCCTAAAATGAGGTCCTCTTAATTGAGATCGAGATATTTTTCCTTCAAAGACTTTCATGAGAAATAATGGTGCTACTTCTTTTTAATGGTGCTGCTTAATTCTATCGTTGCGAGATACAGATATTTGAAAAATATGTTATTAAGTCAGATATTGTTCTATTACTTGATCGTTGCTCTGAAATTACGAGGTGAGTTGTCCGAAATCATAAGGTAAGTTGTGTACAAAATTACAAGATGAGTTGTGTATGAAATCATGTGTTAAGTTGTCAAAGAACCTATTACATAGTTAGTTAATATTTTGAGGTAAATTTTCAATGAAATTATGAGGTGAGTTGCGTATGAAATTAAAGGGTGAGTATATGAAATTAAGAGGTAAGTTGTATCTAAAATTACGAAGGGAGTTGGCTATTATGAAATTATGGGGTGAGTTGTCTATGAAATTGCGAGGTAAGTTGTCAATGAAATTAAGGGGTGAGTTGTTCATGAAATTACGAAGTGAGTTGTCTATATCTTTAATAACGTTAATACAAGGCAAAATAAATAAACTATTTTAACAAATTTTGATGCCCAAAATTTAATGATAGAAAACGTAAGCTTGTTTAAACTTTATTCACTAGTAAATTCATTTAGATAATTCTTTTTCATCTTAGATTTATTACTTAATTTAATTAAAATAGTTCATTAAAAAGAGATTTCCCTTCTTGGTATAATGTACCTATATTACAATAGACATTTTGTGAAGTACGATTATATATATTTCTGTAGCTAGTTATTAATCTTCTTAAGTAACAAAGTATTTGCCTCCTAAAATTTAATTTTTATGTAATTTACTTAAAAATATTATAATTTATTAGATAATTGAAACAGAATTGGATAGTAAAAAAGTTGATACTTCTGAATTTAAGTATCGAATAGTCATAAAGATTAATTGTGCTTTAATTTTTACTTCACTAACAAACATTGCATACAATAAACATTCTAATGCAAATAAAATTTGAAGAATGATTGTTAAGGTATCCGACTACGTTCGGAACCGTGATTTTGCCAAAGCGTGTAAATGGATAATATTTATGATATTTAGTGTCGCTTAGATTAGACTACATGTATACAATTGTTTTATAAGGACATTATGACAAAAAAAAATTATTTAAATACAATATTTTGGCAAAAAATTAACTTAGAATAACCTTTTTTCCAAACGTTCTCCTTTTGTAAAAAATTCTTCTGTTGTATTAATATTTTGCCTGTATTCAGCTCAAACCTCTGTACAGAGGCTCAACTAGAATTTTTGAAGTGCATAACTTGGAAGTCGGTTTATCCATGTTTTACGAAAACAGAAGGGATAAATTTGAAGAAAATACACCGATAATTATTTCAAATTGTTGTAACTCTGAAAATAATGTGAATTTTTCAAAAATCATAGTTGAGCCTTTGTAGAGAGGTCTGAGCTATATACAGACAACATATTAATACAATAGAAGCATTTTTTACAAAAGGAGAACATTTGGAAAAAAAGGTTATTCTAAGTTAATTTTTTGCCAAAATGTTGTATTTAAATATATTTTTTTGTCATAATGTCCTTAAAACAGTTTTATACATGTATTCTAATCTGACACTAAATATCATGAAAATTATCCATTTATGCGCTTTTTTAAAATCATGGTTCTGAACGTAGTCGGATACCTTAAATCATGATAATTTATGAATTAATGAATAAAAATTAGAATATAAATAAATATCAGGATTTAAACAATTTCCTCTTGATAAAAATAACAAAATGAGAAAGTGTTTGAATGATCCCATTAAAAAGTACATTAAATGCTATATATAGAATTTATGAATACCCAGAATATATTTTATATCTCACTTTATTTAATCTATTCGCGGGGGAGGAAATATGTATGCCTTAAAAATAAGGTTAAAAAGGGTGATTAATAACATGAAAAGCATCCGTGTGGCTTGCAAAACAGTAAACATATTTTTACATTATTTTTTAAATCTATATTTGTTAAATTATTAGAATGCCTATGGTATTTTCTTCTTCATAAATAGAAATATGAAGAAACCCCTTTCTGCATCTGAAACTATAATTAACATTTTCAAACATTATAAAGATTCGTGTTATTCTTACTTTAAATAATTGTATTGCTTAAGACGTTTTTCGCGCGCGAGCATATCAATTTAAATACATAAATAATTTTAAAATTACATTACTTTTCAAAGATTTTTTTTTAAATTGTGAAATAAAATATAAAAAGAATCATGAGTTTTGATTTGTAGTTTGCTTATTTAGTTTTACATTTTGTAAACATTATTTGATTTGAATTTGTCAACTTCGCTTCTATTAGCAAGTAACCAGGTTCCTTTTTGAAATTATTTAAGTTATGTTACCACCATATCTTAACCTACATTTCTTGAAATTATTAGAGAGCTGAAATTAACTACATTTTCCAGTTTAATATATGATGGCGTTTTTTTGGATGCAACACCGAATATAGATGGAAGTTGTGAATTGAACTGCTTTTCTAAACTTCCAAAATGTGCCATTGTAACTGACGCGTAATTAACTTGGAGTATTATACATTTTTCATTAGGATAGTTTTTTAGTCTCCCGTTAGTAATCTCAACCCCCGATTTAATTTTTTTTTCAGGATCTCAAATTCATAACAGTACATTTTTGTAGGAAAAAAAAAAAAATGAAAAAAAGAAAGGAATCATAAATTTTCAATTCACTTTGAATTTTTATTTCGCTGCATCATACACTGAAACTGTTTAAGTTTGTTAAAAAACATTACAGACCTTACCAAACGATTTTAATAATTTATTTTTCAGTATCAGTTTTGTTGTTCATAGTCATATTTACAATTTAGAAAAGCATTTTTTACTACATAGACCAACACAGACTTCTACCAGTTCAACCGATATATTTACCTGTGTGAACATTCGCTGTAAATGTAATAAATATTATTTTTGTATATGAGAATATATTTTCCGCGCAAACTGTGAAGGAAAATTTGTTATTAAGTTTAGTGTGTGTATACAACAAAAATCACCAATCTGCTTAGAACCTCCTTAACGAGAACAAACGCAAATCCCGGAGTGCTTGAAGACATACAAATCCAGAAGAAAGTCATGAAGTAACCAACTTATTGGAAATCAGATTAACCAGACATGAGTTATTAAGAACAAACAACAGAACCCTTCGAGAATCCCGAAGACCATCAGAAAACAGCCTTCCAGAAAATACCACACAAATCATCGGCTGCTTCTTGCAAATCTCCCTGGCAATCTTTTTGCCTTCCTGGCTTAGGCCTTGGGATCCGAGCTATCCTTCAACAAGGGAACTCACCAGACTGGTGGCACAGGGCAAGAAACCAGATTTTTCTGCCCTCCCTCCTCCAGAAGCCTGATTATTGGTTTTCTCACGTGGACTTTTCTTTTGCCATTCTTTTGTATGTACCATTCTTTGACAAATGCTCGCTCCAACTAATTAATACTCCACTTCCATCTTACGAATTCCTGCTGCTTGCCTTTGTGCCTTGGCTTCGACGGTAAGCGTATTAAATTGGATTTTTTCCCAGTGGTGAAATTTTTCCCTTCCCATTCTGTCGTGAGGTGGTATATTGAAAAATAAACGACGATTGGTGTTATTAGTAATACCACTGTCTCTGGATTTCAATTCCAGTGTTTTCTGGGAGATTATGCCATTTTTTTTGTATTATTATTACTTCTTCTCTCTGCATCAAAGAACTTTTTTTCCCCTACCCTCTGTCATTGTTTGGGATTTGAACCGTAGATATTTTTCATTCGGCTGTAAAATTAGATTTAGAAGCTTTCTTTTTCTTTCGTTTTATTTCTTTTTATGTTTGGTCGATACTGCGTGGCAAAACGTTTTCCCCCAAATGGTTTTCGACGACAAGTTTTAATGTTAGATTTTAATTTAATAGATTTTATTTATTGAGCTGTTATTTCACGTTTTGCCCCGTTTCTGTATTCCCTTGTTACTGAGAGAATAAGCATTAGTACGGCTTTTTCCCCCTTGTTTCACTCTTCCATTATATGGAAATGCTTTTAAGTTTTATTTTTCTGTGTTAGCGACAGAGATTCATTTTTGGATCTGGAACAGTTCGTTGGTTTTGGATTAGTCGAACATGTGCTTAAAAAATACTAACGAAGTAGGTATTATAAAACTTATTATTTTTCTGCAAAATTCTGAGTGTATTCATGCATTTGTTTAATCTGTAACGTCTGTATTTTTGAAACGGTCTTTGACTTTTGCTTACGTTCAAATTTTAGTGTTACTAAAATATTGTTTAAATATTTCTTAAATTAAAATTGTTATTCAAATGGTGATTTACAGTGTTTTAGTTCAAAGTGAACAATGTTTTCATACATGCATACTCTTGGGAGGTTTTTCTTTGTGATGAAGAAATACGAGCTAAATTGTGGCATATTGACTACGTTACCTTTAAAATTTTCTCACAAATTTATTTTAAATCTGAAAGCTTTTATTCATTTAGAGTTTTTATTTTTGAAGGTATATTTCTAAATTTAATTTGTACTGAAATGATCAACGCATGATGCATAAATAACTGTGTGATCTTTTTTTATGTTAAAAGATTTTTAATGCAGTAAAATTTTTGATTATTTAAATACACATTTTATTTTTGTAATAAAGGTTTTACCCAAAGATTTTTACGCATGGAAGATTAGAAATAAGTGACTAAATAGCTTAGGGAACATGATCTTGGCTTACACAATATATTTCTTATTAGTATTTATTGTCCTAACAAATCTAGAGTATTTTTTGTTGCTGTACTGAATATCTAATGAAAGTATGTGGTTATACATTATGGATAAGGAGATTTACTTTTAATTAAATCTGTGAACAACTATAAAAACAGCAGTAATAACAACACAAACATTGCATAAAAATTGGAATGTACAGTTTTGTTCCCAAAAAAAGATATATTAAAAAAAAAAATGATTTTACAAAAGCCTTAGTTTTTAATGACTTACTTAAAAGGTATAAAATACTGCAAGTAATGACATAAATACAACACAAATTCATTTATGTTGTATTTAAGGTACAATTCAGGCTCTGCATTGCATTTTTTTAAATTAGAATATTTTTTAACTACAATAAAAAATTAATTTTATATAAATATAACTCTACCTTGTTAATTTTATCGAAGACTGATTGCAATTAATTACAAAGAACAGATTATAGTAAAAAAAAAGTGGAAAAGAGCATATATATATGTATAAATAATGTAAAATATCGATATGTGACACCACATATTTAATGTTACATTCCAGCAACTATCGTAATCGTAATCAGCGTCATTATCTCACATTAATCGATGCTTCTTGCCTGGTGCTATTTCAAAAGCGGAGAGATGTAAAAACTGAAACTGCTATCCATCCGGGAATAATTACGACAATTTGAAGCAAAGATGTTATTTTGCAATCGAAACACGTTTGTGAAATTGCTGATGCAGGGATGAATCCAGCTACCATTTTTAATTGATACGTGACGAGAAAAATAACAAAATCATTAGGATTGTATGTATCTTCAGAAGCAGCATTGGAATAGTGTTTTGCAATGAGAAGATGCCCATTTTGAGCTTTTTTTTTTTGTTACTTATTTTATAACAATGTCATGTTGTTGGAAATGTTAAGAGCTGTAATGATTTAAAAAAATGCGAGCGAGGTCATTAAATTGTCATATAAACCGTTATTCAAATGATTTGTTTTCCAGTTTTTTATATATATTTAATGCTGATTTGAAACAGAGGATGTCGGAGCTAGAAATAAATAAAATGTACACAGAATGCAGGATTAAAATAATGCAGGGAAAACAACGAATGAATAAAGGATTTATTAAGAAGAGAAATTTATTACGACTGTATCTTTTTTAATTCTATGAGTTTTATTTATTTATAATGAAATGGTCTTGCAAAAAATTATTTTTGTGGATACATTTTTAACTTAAAAAAATTGCATATGTATATAGAAAGAAAAATTACAGGTGAGGATTGTTTAGGCTGAAAATAATGTTTAAACCTGCAATCTTGGTTCCAAAGTCTAAAAGTTTGCTATTGTACTACTGCGGCTAATTTATTTCTGACCTATGCTGTCTGGTTGCACATCTATTGTTACTTTGCTAATTAGAAAAATTCTAGTTAAATATTACTATTATTGATTATATGTATGGAGATTCTAAGATTTATTTTTGGAGGAATTCAGAAAAATGGAAGGTGGTGAAGATCAAATTTCGAGCTCTATCATTCATATAAAGAATCTGACATTGTTAACTTCATCAAATTACAACCAATTAAATGGGCAAGTCACGTTGTAGGAATAGACGAAGACCGCACCACTAAAAAAGTCTACAATGCCCAACCAATTGGCCCACGAAGAAAGGGCAGGCCAAATCTTAGATGCATTTATGTCCTAGAAAAAGATCTCCTAGTTTTGAGAACTAAGAATTGGAGAACTCTAGCAGGAAGAAGGCTGGCCTGGGAAAGGCTTGTTGGGAAGGCCAACGCCCATCCTGGGCTGTCGAGCCACTGAGGAAGGAGAGATTATATGTATACTCAAAATTTTGTGAAAAGGAAAATATATTTAAATAGAAATGTTCTTTTTGAGAACTTTTATCGGTAAATCATTTAAAAATCTTATATAAAAGCAGTTTTCTTTTAAGTAAAAGCGTTTTAAGGCGTGAATTAACTGAGCCCAGTCTCAGAGCCTTAAATGGGAGAGGGGGATGGGACTCGTCTCGTTCTCCACCGGGTTTAAATACGATCGTGATCCGAATATATTTAATTGTCAAACCTCCAAAAAACTAGGAATTTTAAACTTTATGTGCCTACTGGCAGCAGTGGCAAGACTGCATTATTATGTCATGTCCGTCGTCTGTGTCTAGGCTCAGACCTACCAGCATACACCACGATTACTCATTCAGTCGAATGGCGGCAGTCGGTCGAGTCGGTTTATGCGTAAGTTTGTGAGTCACGTACATTGATTTGTTACAAGTTATACCGTTTGTACGATTATTAGATAATGAATGCTATATACTGTCTACTTAAAAAGGTCGCAAATACGGCTACTTTTACATAGGGGCGCAGGGCCTCAAGAATTATTAAGACGTCAATGAAAGCAAGCATTATACGCATATGGTATCCAATATCCACAAATAATTAAAATATATTTGATTTTTATTTACGGCGATAAATTCTCAGTCAAGATTTTATGCTTTCTGGTCGAAGCATTAAAAAGATGAAAGGAACTGAAATAATTTTGACAAAGTGTTATTACACTAAAACCAATGCAGCGATCAAAGCAGAATATATTAAGTACATGACTAAACAATATATATTTGTGAGTTAATTTAAAAAAATAATTTATTATCATTGAATTAATTTAACTCAGATGAAACCTTTTTTCAATTCCTACTATTAGCTCGCACTGTCTATATATTTATTTATTTATATATTTGTATATTTATTTATTTGTTTATCTTGGTGGAATTTTCAATCGTTAATAAAATACATTTTAAAGCGCTGAATTGAGCTAAAATTTTATATACATGATCATTTTGGATGACAATACAATAATTTAATTAGATTTAATAAAAATTAATTGATTAAAACTAATTATTTAAAGAATTACAAATACAGACACGTTGGCGACTTAGCAACCATTTTGGCGACTTGTGTCAAAACTTGAAAAGGTTTTTTTCTCACGTGTTAAAGCATTCAGTTGAACTGAAATTAAATGGATAATACGATACTTTAATGATAGTTAAAAAAACTAATTACCACTTAATGTTGTGATTCTGTCCTATGTATATACAAATTTATATTAATTGTAACTATTTAATAAAAAGTAGCTAAAATAAAATTTTTCGTTGTTGATCTAAGTAGGAATTGACTTAAAATCTATTTTTTATATTACTTGTTTTATTTATAAAATCGATTGAACAATTTCTTTGAAGTTACAAAAATCTAAATAATTATAAAATTTTTAAAAATAAAGAGTGTAAATTTTATGAAATGCATACTACTACTACTATTAATAATAATTCTATTCTAAAAGGAACTCATAATTCTTTTTATACATGATCCTAAAATATTTTTTAAAAGATTAGTAAATATAATTTGATTTTAAAAGAAGTCCCGAAAACTCTAGGCGTATACATTGAAACATACTGTAAATCGAAATTACTCGTTACGTTCAAAGAAAGAATTCTACTTAAAAGTATTTTGGGCCATGTAAATATTTTTTCAGATTCACGGAGGTACGAACAATTTAGAAATGGAATACTTTTCCCAAAATTTATACACTTTGAACCTTTATTTTTATACTGGCCTATAAATCTCTCAGTGGTATTTTTTAAAAATTCCATATGTGTTTCTGCCCCCCCCCCCCAAACCATTAAACCTGTACACCATTAAAATATTTGATATGCATTAGAGCTAAGTATTTTTTATAGAAATGTTGCCTTGAAATCTTTACAACGTTCGATACGAATAAGAATTTGATTGAGGTTCGATATACAGAGGAATTCGATTTTGTAAAAGCAATCGACCCTGACTTAACAAGTACTTGAGAAATAAACTTATTCCACGTAGTCTTTTCAAATACAGCGAAATACGTTTAACAAGAAAACGCTGAAGAAGAAACATTGGTTAACACGAAATGGTACAACGGTTCCAACACATTAATATGTATTTGCATGCATTTCTTTCTCTTAACACGAAACCAAAATCACTTAACACGAAAAGATTTCCCTTCTGTGAATGAACAGAATACGGAAAATTCCAGACACTTAAGTAAATGTTAGAGAACGTTTCTGTATTATCGTACTGTTCTATTTTATCTTCGAAAGAATTCGTTAGAGTAGATGATGATAATGCGTGTATAGCCCCAGTTATGGCAGAAAAAGACATTTTGTTCAAAGTTAAAAAAATATCATTGATGCAAAATCCGATGAGGGAAATAAAATGAATAAGGCAGCTTCTGCTCCCATGTCATCCGAAATGAGGAACATCATGAAAAGTACGCACTGTTATTTATTTATACAATCTATGGTGAAATGAATATCAAAATGGACGTCAACGAAAAATTTGTTGACAGTTTGATGTTTAAAAGACAATGTAAACAAAAATATCACATTTTCCAAAAATTCAATAAATGTATTGTTTTCCAAAAAACTTGAAAATTTTGTATTAAATTTCAAGTAAGTTCTTGTGAATGTTTTTTTTTTCCCGTTGATTTTTATTAAATACATGCATATGTACATATTTATGTAAATAAAATGCCCTCTAATATACTTAAGTTGTTGAATATATGTTTCTTTTTTTGCAATATTGCTTAACCCCTTGCCTGTGGAATACATTTGAGAAAAACGTGACAAGAATGGAAAATTTCTTTTTCCCTTTAATTTTGTTCGTTTTTATCATCAAAATGTTAGTAATAGATTAAAAAAATTTTTTTTAATGAAATAACAAATGTTTTTTTATATTTTCATTCAAATGGGAAATGTTAATGGAATACAGTAATTTTAGTACAAATTATAGCAAAATAAATCCAATGACACAATTTTCGAGATAAATATAATAAACCAATACTACAGTATTAATGTAATAAACTAATAATACATAATAAACTAAAATAATCTAATTATTTATATCAACTCTCATTAATTCCATGTCCCTCAGATTTCTTAAATTCTACAAATCCTTTAGAGTATAGTACACATACGAACTGCAAAAATTATAAAAGTCCAGCAAATGGCGAGTGAGTGGGTGAATATTAACGTCACATTGTTTAGCTACACGAGGGCTTTTGGCTACGGACCATGTAATTTTGAACCATGTTCAAGTGACGTGCACGACACCTGAGCTGGCAAACCCTCGCCTAACTACCACATCACACCAACGGGAGGACGTTTGAGCTCTCGACGGATTTAACGTGCATCGCTCCCCTACATGGTCTAACAAATGGCACTAAAATGTCAAATTTTTCGCGTAAAAGTACCGCGATCTACGCATTAGGCACTAGACGAACTGAGATTTCGGGTTTCACAGAATTGAAACAACGATTTTTCTCTTGCCCGAACTGAGTTCGGTCGTCACAAGCAAGGGATTAATCCGAAATTCTTTTAACACGAAAAAAATATTTCAGTCCCCCTCAATTTCGCGTTAACGATTTTCACAATATATTTAAAATCTTTATAAATTCTCTGAAAAAAAGAGCCTATTTTTTTTCTCTTTCCAAAGATACATGCCATCATCTTCAAATCAGTATTCAATTTTGACTCGCCTTATTAATTTCTACTACAGTTCAATACAGTCGAGATCCCTCCCCCTTCAATTCTTTTAGGGAATAAGTGAGTGCACGTTTTTTAATGAGATGATGAACTCATTAAACTGCGTTCCATGCCCGTTCCTCATAGTGTGTTTCACTCGCGGGCAGACTTGTCTGAATGATCCAATCAATTAGTGTTGTCCATACGAACTTTTCAAAAGGCTTCATCGTTTTTTCCCTTCAAACTAATGCCAGTCGTCGACTAATGAGACATTAAACAAAGCCTATCGTCATCATCATCATCATTATAGCTTTAAGACACTGCCCTTAGCAAGGGTTTTTGGAGAATTTGTAGGGTATAGGTCGCTGTATGATGAGGATATAGACGAAGATTAATTGCGATTTAATTAACGTAATAAGGTTTTTTTTATATGCAGAGGACTCATCGAGAGGGTCCTGTAACAATGTTGCAATGTGGGGTGGGGGTGTATGAATTTTTGAATGGAGGTCGCTTGGTGTTTTGTGACATGCCATTAAGGATGTTTAATAAGAAACGATTAAGAATTTCATTAAAACTGGTAATTTTTTATGAGTTTCTTGTGCATAAAATAATTTGGGAAATAAATAAATGAGATTTTCTTACATTGTTTAAGGTTTATTTTTTTTGTAAAATATATCGAAGTAATGAATGGAATACTTACCACAACAGGTTCGTTGGTAAAAATGAGTTAACTACATTCAAGAAAAGAGAATCCTATATAGAGATGTATGGAACCCTTGAGGATATGAAAATATTTTTGTTTTGGGAAGAGGAGTTTTTAAACTTCAGTAAGAAGTCTTTATATTTACTGTTATTATTGACCAAGAATATCTGTGCCGGTTTATTCACTGGGCCCCCAGGGGCCTGGAGAGGCCCAGCTAAGTTGAACTTAATTTGATTTTCTGGTTATAAATTTAGATCCTCCAGTGCCAAGGTCGCCTGTAGATTTTCTGCGTCCAGGGCCCGAAATGATCTTATATCGGCACTAAAGAAATGATCTTATATCGGCACTAAAGAATATACTGAATTTTTTTCTTGTAGAAATGCATGACATAAATTAAAATTATATAGTTTGTATCTATCGTTAAGAAATCGTCATAGAAAATATTCGAAATGTACGGCAGTCAAAACAACAGTACAAACCACTATTAGTACAAACAGTATTTGCAGAAATATGTGTTCGAGAACGAAAAACTTATTTTCAATTTTAAGTGCAATTACATATATTACGCTTAGAATGTAAACAACAATTTAGTGCATAATTAAATAGAAACATGCTTACATTACCATATTATTTTAATATATGTACATCAAGTGAATTTCGAAATTACGATAAAATTTTGTCTTAAGGGTATTTGTGCTTATTCGCGTAATCGTAATGGAAGAAGCCCATGAAAGGATTAGTCCATATTATAAGTTACGATTTGTGGCTTTAGTCTTATAAGCAAAAACGTTCAATAAACGTAGGGAAAAAGTTGAGAATCCTACAATAGTACGACGCGAGCGCAATCCCATCCCGAAGGATCTCATCAATTTTAACAACTCTAAGCTGCCAAAACTAGTGCCGCTACGTAGTTTTTTTTTTTTTTTTGCTTCTATATCACGTGACATTAGAATATTATGAAATGAAGACCTATTTATTCTGCTTTATAGTCTTTGTTAAAGTTGTTGACCATGAAGTCAAGGTACTACAGCGGCCTAAATTACCAAAAAAATGAAATATCGATTTCAAATACATATATCTTTACTAATATGTAATAGTATTAACAAAAATAGTCTTTGCATTTTTTTCTCACTTTTAAATTGTATGATACTTAGTTTGGTTGGGTCCTTCTAGCCTTATTTTCAACAAGACCGAAATGTAGAGTAATTATAACTATTTCATATTAGTTTAAACTAGAAGCGACAAAAAGTTTTACGTAAATGTGGTTGATTGATTGATTGAATATTAACGTCGCACTGTTCAGCTACACGAGGGCTTTTGGCGACGGACCACGTAATTTTGAACCATGGTCAAGTGATGTGGACGACACCTGTGTGAGCTGGCACCTCCCTCTCCTAACTACCATACCACACCAACAGGAGGACGTTTCAGCTCTGGACAGATTTAACGTGCATCGCTGCCCCACACGGCGGATCTTTATTGGTACTGGGTTCGAACTCGTGACAAGGCAAGCCACTATCCGATACCTATACCACTCGGCTACCGTGGCCACTACGTAAATGTGGAAAGGAAACTAAAAAGAATTAGTTCAAATGCTGTCCTTTTCATGTATAGAACTGTGAGATATATCGTCATTAACTTATTAATCTTTATTTCACATATAGTTTATATAATATTTCAACTGAAAATAATAGTCTCTTAAAGAATGTGCTTGGTATAAAAGTCAACAGAGACTCTTCCACTCTTAACTGTTTTATAAGCATCGTTTTGTGTGTCTATCAAAACCCATGAACATCAATCACTCGATTAAATTCTCCTGTTTTCAGACAAGAGGGGGGATGTAAAATTACCTTTCTCCGTTACACCCTGAACCCTTTACTATTCATTAGACAGCAGTCGAACAGCACGATATCTTGTTGCCATTGTCCTCGACGTATGTTAGTGTCAATCATCGACAAAAAAAGTGTCAGAATGCAGTATAGCCATAAGTCTCGTCTTTAAAAGCCGTTATTGTCAAACGGGCCGTTTCTTTAAGGTTACTGTTCTAATGTGATCTCGATTAATCAAAAACGAATCAGAAGCATAACTTTGGAGGCAAGAAGAAACAAATTATGTCATTTACACGAAAACTTTACTATTTATCTCATTTGACAAATTTGTAATACAGTGAGTTTCATGATATAGGGATGGCAATTCTTTCCGAAAAAGATCGATTTTTAAATCGATTTGAATCGTAACTTGATGAATCGATTCACAAAAGAATCGAAGTCTAAAAAAATCGATTTCTAAGAAAATTCATTTTTTTTCTAATTGCACATTTACAATGTAAATATAAATCCATTTTATGAAAAACAAGAAAAAAAATACCGTAATAAACGGTCTCTTATCAGTAAAATCAGGGAATTTTTTACTTCAGGGGATTCAACAATTACAATTATTTTTATTACCATATCAACATATCAGGTATAAAAAAGAAGACATTTATTTTCTAAATGTATTGATTACATTAAAAATTTTAGAAAATATATTATATTTCTTATTGTTCTCAATGTTTAATATCTAAACTCATTAAAAACAGCAGTCTACTGGGATCCAAGTGGTTCCGCTCATCACTTGCGATGTTGCCGGCAATCGAAAAAATGCGCTCACAAGGAACAGATGACCCCACGATATTTATTTACATGGCTATTGAGAGAACGTGACGATAAATATAGTTTTTTCGTTCTTGCCTAAAAAAGTATAGGATCATACTTCAGGTATACAACTGCCTGCTATAAATAGTGTTTAAATTCTTCGTTTTTTACGGTTTTTTCCAACTTTATGTTTTTTACCAAAACGGGAAAAAATCGAATGTCGATTTTCTAGGATGAAATATCGATTCACTGAATCGATTCAGTGCTACATATCGATTTTTTTGGCCCTAGAAACCGATTTTTCGATTAATTGATTTCAGATCGCCATCCCTAACTCACGATTAGTATGTTTACGGAGTAGTGATTACTATGTTAACTATCTGATAGTTCAATATATTTTTTAAGTGTGCTATTTTAGGAAAGTTGAAGTCACGGATAACATGCAGCTTCTCGTTCGTCACTTGATCGAAGTACGAAGTTATTACGAAGTCCATTACCAACCACTGTTTATAAGGCGACGTTAATAAAAATAAAAATTTAAAAAACCCGGTAGTATAATTTGTGCTAAGACCTGTGAAATTTAAAGATGAGTTTAATCATAATTACAACAGAAACAATTTTTTAAGCTCGAAAAATGGATATTTATGTTCATAATTTCCAATGTTAAATTTCAGTGTAATAAAACACGCTCTTTGCTACTCTAGGTTAGGATTTGCAATACCGTGTTATATTTACAATCCCGGGGTTTCGGGATTACATTATCCAAATCTCGGGACTGGTCAAAGGATGGATTGGACTATATACGGAAAATATTTACACATTAGCATATTTGAAAGTATATACTAAAACTGAAAATATACTGAAAACATTGGTTTAATATTATTATATACTGAAGCAAATGAAAACAAAACTTCGTTCATCATAAGAAACAAATAAAAATAACTCATAAAGAAATTTAAAAAAACATTTCTTTATTTCTTGTGTTTCTGCAAATAAGCTTTTAAAAAACACAACTTGTCCAGCGTTTCATGGTTCAAATGTCTTATTTTTGTGTTACAAATTGTCCTGCCGAAAAAAATACTCGTCCAGACTCTACACTAGTAGGCTTTATTGTCATTAAATAGGAGTATGCTCTTTCCAGGTAGTCACCACGTCTCTCACCATTTACAAGGGAAAAAAAGACATTTCCTTTTGAATTTTTGATGACAGTGTCTCTAATCTAATAAGCTGCATTGGTGCATATCACTCTTTGATAACTTTATCTTGTTCTTATGCTACACTTAATGGTTTTCATGCACAAATTGGTTCAGTTATTGAATCAGAACGTGAATCAATTTCAAGTATTACCTCATTTGAAATAGAAGATCCAATTGCATGAGCCTTTAGTAATGCAGAGGGATTTGGAGCGGCAAGTCTTTCAAGCCGGTTCACTATTAATTTATGGCATTTAATTGACAAAGGAACAGAGATAAAATCTATTCCTGAGACGTTGCTTATACCAGATGTAAGTATTGCATTAAGCCACTTAGATCTGTGCAACTTTTTCCCATACGAGAAATGAGATATCTATATAATTTTTTACTTACACCACTTATAATTATGCAAAAAAAAATTCTACGCGCATATTTTATTAAACAAACATAAATGTTCTAAGAATTAACTTTCCAGAAAATTTTGATAAGTAAGATTTCAAAATATAAATTAGACAAAAATTAAATCCCGGGATTTCGGGATTTGAAGAAACACCGGTATCTCGGTGCTGTAAACCTTACTCTAGGTATATTTATGTTTCAGATTATGTGCTTTTACATATCAGGTTTTATTACAATGTATTAGAATTTTTGAGACATACGTTATATTTCTTCTTATTATATTGGAATGAAATATACATAAAAAGAAACCGACATAAACATACATAAAAAGAAACTAACATAAACATACATAAAAAGGAACGGATAGGAAATTAAAAAAAAAAATATCATTTGTTTTAGGGTGCACATTTATTTCAATTTACTTTACTTAATATATTTATTTCCAAGCACTGAGAGTGATTCGTTGGTTTTCTCTGTGATAAAGAAAAATACTAATACCTATCATATTTAATATTAGTAATCCAAAGAGAAAAAAAACTGTAATATTATTCGAAATCTATTTTACAAAATTACAAGACCAGTTTCGATTTCACAGCTCTTTTTTAAAACTATTCTGTAAAATTTATAGCTTATTTGAACAATTTTAAAACTATACTAGATACTTAAATGCATGATTGCAATTTTTGATATTGAATTTTTCATAGTAAATATCATTGAAAGGAATAGAATGCTTTTATTTTGCAGCAATAAATACAAAAACTGTCTTCCATTTTAGCAAATTCACCCCCCTCTCTTAGTGTTTATTAATCCATTCAACACCATCCGAAATACTCATATTCAGAAAGAAGGTGTTTTATTCAAGGAATTAAGAAATAAAAATTAAATAAAAAGTGTACAATTTTTAAAATACTACTACACAACGTAATGTTAATTTTTTAATATATTCTAACCGGCTAGAATCGTTTTCCCTAAAAATGCAAAGCGATATCAAGAATAATATTAAAACACGGGGAACTTAATTTCAAGGCTGATTCAGGTTCATTTTTTATATTTTAACTTTTATTAATAAATGCTTCATTCTAATACATAAAACTGAAAGCCTATGAAAACATTTAATAATAATAACATAGTTGTACTTGAATTCTATCCTCTTGTATTGTTCTGTAAATTTTGTAACTACAGAAGCTATTTAAATAATTGTGAAGTGTTTTTGAATCATTCCATATTGAATAAAAATAAATGTTTAAAAATCATACATTACCGATAAAAAATACCACTTAAAGTAAAATAAAAATTACAAGACAATGACTTAATTTTTTCTCTCCAACGAATTGCAAAGGACCAAAAAAAAAAAAAAAAAAAAAAAAAGAAAAAAAAATATTTTTTGTAAATTAAAAATTAAAATTAAAAAAAAAAAAAAAAAAAAAAAAAAGGTACTTAATATATTTTTGTCGGATGTACATGTAAATTGATCACATATTCCTTGCATAAATTACTGAAATCTGTAGATGACTTATGAATTTCGTGTTTTCTAATTAACTGCTTAAAAGGAAACTCAAAAATCGCGTGTGATGTTTAAGATTTGAATTCTAAGAGTAACTACAGCTTTATGAGAAGGAGCAATTACAGCAGTTAATGGTCTTAGGAATCATTAATACCTGCCAAAACAAACTCATTTTAGGAGTAGGAATAGTTATTAAGATGTGTGTTGAAGATGTTACTCTCTAAACTTTTGACGGATGGATAGCTATAGTTAAATTCATGTACTTATAACATGTAATTATGACTAAAGATAAATTTCTAATTTGCCACTAACCATTAATAATCACGCAATAATTGATCTTGTGAAAAAACTATTGATTTTAGAAATAGTATTAAAAGTTTTTGTTAGTATTTCTTTTTATGAAAATTACTAGCCTTTATCCAACCACTTTGCAGAGTATATCATGATGATGTGTATGCCTGTTTATTATTTTTAAGCTATTGAGAGATATTCAAATCTTTGCATTAAACTTTCGATCTTCTCGCTAGACAGTCCTCCTAGGGAGGAGAGTCCTAGATCTCCTCCTAGACTTTCCGAAAAATCAATCTTTAGTAGATATCTACTCAATAAAAGAAACAAGCCTGTCAGATTTCAAGTCTCTAGGTCTAATAATTCAAAAATGGGAAATTCTTTCATCTATGACACCTCCACCGCGACCTTGCGAGTTGATTTCCACAAAATCTGTTCATAGTGGGTTTTTACTCCTCAAAAGTTACCTGCCTGCCAAATTTCATGTCTGTAAGTCCAATAATTACAAAAATATGAGTTTTTATCTATAAAGCCACCGTAATCCTCTTTCTTTGAGAATCAGTTTCCGTAATACCCGTTTTAACAGATTCATACTTAACAAAGGCCCCTGTTTGTCAAATTTCTACTCTGTAGGTCTAATTAATAGTTCAAAACTGATTTTTATTAAATCTATAATGCCCCCGTAACATCCCCCCACCATCCCAGAGATTCTATTTCCAAAAAACCAATTATTCGTGGATTTCTTATCGACAAAAGAAACATGCTTGCCAAAGTTCAAGTCTGTAGGTATAATGATTCCAAAATGAGAATATTTGGTAAAATTATTTTTAGCGGATCTCTATTCATCAAAAGATACATGCATACGAAATCTCACACTTTTGGATCTAATATTTCTGG